>JANDJT010000164.1:11109961-11141074 GCA_024331685.1 Stegophilus panzeri
GTCATGAGCAAACCATTTTTTATTCCCTTACCTTTTTTAATTTGTTTTTTCTTTTTTAAAGAGGTGATGTAGAAGAGGAGCTGCGCTTTTGTGTCATAAATTTCTCTGACACATTTACAGTACTTTCATATTTAAAATAAAAACAATTTATTTAGCTGATTTTAGAATTTAATTTAATACTTCAGTAAATGCTTTCACTGAATTTACCCATCGCAAATGATTCAGTTTTAGATTTCACTCGTCCATGTCTATCAACTACTACACCATATATTATATTACATTATATTATTTCCATTCACTTTCGCCAAGTGCAAACTGAAAATGATTGTTTTTCAGTTTCAATTGAAAATTCATTTGAAAATTATTTTACTCTTCCATTTGCATCACCTCTAGTAATGTCATCTAAACTAATATAATATAATATAATATAATATAATATAATATAATATAATATGGGCTTTTAAAATGTAGCACAAAATAACATAACATAAACTTTGACTGTTTTTTGGTAACAAAATACAATTAAATAAATACATACATATATACATGGATACACTCAGAAATAAAGGTATCAAATACTGTTCCTTGTCTCTGGGGTGGTATTAACAAAGTTACATATTTTGTACCTTTATTACATACATGCACACATACATACATACATACATATATACATATATACGGTACAGTCATTTGATATGAACTAGGCTACTTGATAGTGATTATCATATCTTACATTAGAGTAGATAACACTAATTTAAGATCATTAAAGGAATAAATATCATGTCTTAATTTGTACCCAGCCCACTGGGTGCTTTTTATCCATCAGCACACACACACACACACACACGCACGCACACACACACGCACGCACGCACACACGCCGCGTCAACAGTGTGTGTATCTGCTTCACATCAAAGACAACACCTCAGAAAAAGTGACAGTGAGTAGTGATTAATGAGCTGAGCCTCACTCATCTCTCCATGGGCTACCTGTCTCAGCCCTTTTCTCCAAAAGCTTTCTAGAGTGCTTGCTTATTGGGTCGCTTATTTTCCAGCCAAACAGTTTACTAATTAATCCAAAATGAACACAAACCAGCACCAAACTATCTGTAATTAAATCACACTATATTTAAACTGAACCATATCTACCAGCCAGCCCAAAACGTTTTTTTTAGTCTAGAATGAGAAATTGCTGGCCGCGGCTTCACCGCCAGTGTACGTGCGTTTCGTGTTCAAGGAGCGCCCTCTGTTGGACAAAAACACCGTGTGACAATTACTCCAAGATGGTTGGTCTTACTGCGCAAGTGCAATCCGTATCCAACCAAGGAATTTAGTTTTGAGCAGTTAATTAACAATTTCATTTGAAGAGAGAAGTTTGTTAAATCAGTAGTTGTTTCTAGGGGGAAAAAAAAACTTGTGAGGACATTGGGGCAAAAATGATACATTAATTATTAAAAATTAAGCTAATTAATAAATATAACTAATTACAGTAGGTATTAGATGTCCCCACACCCCACTCTAGTTTCATTGATTTATTATACTGAACAAATTAGCATATAAAATATAAAATACAGTTAAATATAAATATAACAAAATAAACTGACATATAGCCTAACAAAAGATATATAGAATCTTCTACAACTATAACTCATACACTCATGACATTCATGTCAACACTTTTGAAGTAAGAATATTATAATATTATAATATTATAAAATATATCTACAGTAGATAAGATAATATTTATGATGCCGTTTAGTTGCGGTTGATAGGTTGCATAAAAGCACAGCAACATATCCAAAAACATGTTTTTAATCATATGATTTGCCAGACTCATTTAAAAGAGTCATTTAAAAGGAACCGATTCATTCCCGAGCCATCATCGCTAAGATATGTTAACGGGCCCGAACAATAGTTGGTGTTTGTGTGTGTGTGTTTGTGTTTCTCTGATCCTCTTCGCATTAAGGTATTAACTCACTAACAGCAGGCATTTGTGAGCAAACATGGAGCTGGACAGCCTGAGGAGTCTGAGAGAGAAATTCACACTTCGACATGCCATCATCAGAGAGTTTCTAGCGGAACTCCTCGGGACATTTGTACTTATAGTAAGTAGTCAAATCTGTAAGAAACAGTTTTTTTTATTATTATTATTCTTGCTATGCACAATGACAGTAATATAACAGTAAATTGCACAAAATACCTGTTTTTAACATTAATAATGAATTTATCAACCTGGCATATTGCATGCAGATTTTGCAGCTGAGTGCAAGCAAGTGCAACACAAATGATTTAATGAATATATACACTGTACCTTTACCTCAAATATTATATAATAAGAACAGTTATAACTAATGGCTATATACTGTATACCACATAACACTACATATACACTATATTTTACACATAAACTTTACACATTAAAATATGTCAAAAATCAGCAAGAATATATATAAAAGTTAAATAAAATATATAAAAGTTTATAATACACGCAGTGGTTTTGCTTTTATTAATAGATTTTTAGCCTATATGTTAAAACTGACAAGCACTTGGAGTTTCATGACTCCAAGAATGTGTATAGTCACCTTTATCATCTGATTCATTGAACTTGGGGAATTGATTCATTTATTATTTCTTTTCTAGTATAACAAATTAATTTCTTCTTTACATTTTTGTATGATAATACGTTTGGTATCACTAAAAATGCTGAAAATAATGACTTAATAAATTTAATCTTATCCTCTTGAGGCTCATACTATGATGCATTGTGTACATTTTAATTTCTTTATATATTTCTTCATATACTAATAACATAACTATGAAAGCTAATCAAGTTTTTCTTCTACCTACTGTCCTTATATGAGGATGTAATCATATCAATTAGGGGTAAAAGGAAGTGTGTGGACAGTGAGATCTACAGTAATATTTGTATGTAATAATGATAGTTACATTGAACCTAGTCCCTACTTGATATTGTACGCAGGTTCACAGCCTGTGTAATATATTATATACATATAATTAATGTATGTAAGCCCTGACTGATTACAGCATGACAGTTCTGTTCATCCTCAGTTTCAGTTTGTTAACCTTCTCTGACCTCATTTGATATCTGACAGTTCGAAGATTAACAATTCTCTCTCAATGAGCAACATGAAGCTAAATATTAGATGACACATTCTGTTAATGGATTAGTAAATACAAATAAGACACTTGCATTTGTCATGGACATCTCAGGAAAGGACTGTTATGGGAGGTTAAAAGTTTAACAATATTTTAATTACGCTACAAATATGAAAAGCAGTTGAAATAATTTGTTTTCTGTCTAGAGGTTTGTGTAGTAATGTAAAAGACAAAAGGAGGTACAATTATATAATAGTATCGTTTGGTGATATGAACCTGGATAAATTTAATAAAGCAGTTGACATTTTGCTGACGTTAATAGAAGTATTAATTAAAGTTTCAGTGCCATTAGTGTAAGGTCTTTTTTAATTTATTTTTTTAGACATTTTCATTGTAGGTCTTAATTCAACACCTAATTAACTAACTAGTGCCTATAGCCAACTAATTACTTAATACATATTTCATTTACAGGTATTCATTTGGCAGATGTTATTGTCTAAAGCAAGTTACCCAGTGAGGCAGAATTCAACCCAAGCACAGAGCTGTTACAAACCCATAAGCTCAAAAAGATATTTATATTCATTAGTAGAATGAATAAGTGAAGGTAAAAAGGAAGTGTTTGGGTTATAATGTAAGCAGTGCCTTTTAATCTTTCAGTGATTTGAATGATGTTAAGCAACGTTTGTCTACAGTTTCATTTTGCCTTCAAACCTACAGTATGAGCCCAGGTTGCAAACAACAAATACTAGACTTACAAGACCTCCCAAAAAATACTAGGAGCCTGTTCTGTGATCATACACAAAGAGTTTCCCCCCCACAGTGTCCTGTTAGCTTCTATCACTGTTAATTACCAATAAGAACATTATACTGTAGAAGTGGACATCTTTTGTTGCTCTCCTGTTCTTGTCAGTCCACACTTTGCTGAATTCTTTGATCCCATGGCCACTTCTAATTAGAGCTGAAGTTTTGCCGAACAGCAGAGCTTTAATGTGATCTGCCTCACAATAGAGGAGAGACTGTTCTTCTGCACTGGTCATCTGTCCCTGTCTGTTGATTTGTTGTGTCTGTCCTTTCTCAGCTTTTTGGCTGTGGCTCGGTGGCACAGGCTGTACTCAGCAGAGGAGCTCTGGGTGAACCGCTCACCATCCACATTGGCTTCACCACAGGAGTGATGCTGGCTGTCTATGTGTCAGGAGGCGTTTCAGGTAACAGAATAATTCATACCTGTATAGCCTAGACTTTTATAAAATCAAACTAAGACACTGAAGACAGTGATCATTTTTGAAAACCTGGTTGCTTTGTATCGACAAGTTTTTGCCTTGTCTCCGACTTATATGACAGCTTTTTATAGTTTGTTAGCATCAGTGGCAATTCTGTAGCAAGTCAGTGTGTTCAATGTGGTAACTAGCGGTGTAATGATCAGACAGTTTGGATTGATGCAGCTATTTTAAAGGCAACGATTGAAATGAATCAAGACAACCATCATCAATCATTAAATAATTAGTGATTATAATTGGTTAAAAATGGATTATTATAATAAAAAAAGACAGGCGTGTGTAAAAAAAAAAACTGCTTGTAAAATTATCTGCACTGATGTATAAATAGCTAAGGTGATTTGCCCATACTTAGAGTAGTCATTCTCTGCGTTATCATCATTCACAAATTAACCATAGCCCTACCCCTAACTCTGAGCAAAGTTGGTTGCATAGCTATAGGAGGCAATGTTATAGGACACAAAGTTTTTGTTCCCATATTTTTTGCCACCCAAAAAAGAAACCAAGCTCCCCCACATCCTGAATCCCAATTTAACCCCTGTTTATAACCCAGTTCAGCTTAGTCATCATAACGAATCAATGGTCATATTTAACTGTCTGTCTGAACTGTAATGTTTTGCTTTTCCATGATCTTTGATCAGTGCTGTCAGACACCAAACAAATAAAAAACAAAAAAAACAAAAAACAAGTACAGAACTTTTAATATATTGTTTTAATTTACTGTAAAATCCTACCAGGAGTTATAAACACTTATGCTCTCAGCAGTTAAGTGCTGACATAAGAATTCCCAAATTGATAAGACTTTTTGAGCACATTGTTTTATTAAAGTCACTGAAACTTGTTATAACGAGGATGTGTTTTTTGTGCTAGTTCCAAAAAATATCTCTATTTGACATCACAAAAAAGACTCAAGCTCATACATTATTATCTTCATCAAGAAATCCAGAATTGGTGAACACACAAACTAGAGATTTGCCCTTCTAAACAAAGTACTTGTAGAACTTGCATACTGGAGCATGATATATAGTTATATTTTATGATGCAATGGTATTTACCTGGCATACATATGTTCGAAGTTTTCCAGATCCTTTTTTTCCTAAACAATGAAGAAAAAATGCTACAGTCATTTCCCTTAATCTAATGTAACCATAAAAATACATTTTACAAAGCTAAGGGGAAACTTTAAGTAGATACTTTATATAACTGAACTTTCTATAAATACCATTTACAGATAGTAAGAGCAAGGTAATGATGTAATTATCAATCAAAAGACCAAAATAGCCTTTACTCTCACATAAACAAGTACAGTACAGTGCAATGCTTTTCTTCACCTACTGGTTAGAAAGCTGGAGTCAAAGCACAGCATCAGTCTTGAGCTTAGACTTTTAAGGGCTTTGCTCAAGGGTCCAACAGTGACAGCTTGGCAGGATAGTGTTTGCTCTCATAGTAGCTCAGAGCCTTTAACCACAGAGCCATCAGAACAATGTGTAAACTGTCTGTGAGTGCTGTTCAGTCCACTCTGCTGTGAAAAGAGGCAGGTTTAAACTGTCTTTTTAAGATTAATCATAAGACCTACACAGCTGGATTCAGCATGCTTCAAACTGGGCACTCCATCTCCATCAGGGAGAGTGTGATGTAATTAATTGAAAAATTAATGGACTCCTGCCTCATGTGAACTCAGAGATTAAATAATTGAGAGGAGGGAGTTAGTGGTATTCTGTGCCAAGAGTGTACTCTATGGAGGTGTCAAGTTTAAGAGGGAAGCACATTCAGTTGTTTGATTATGCACTCTTTAGCGACTGACTATGCAGATATGAAACACTATGTGTATCTAACAGGACTTTATTGGGTATATTCTGGATTCAGTACCAATCATACTGTATGTATGACTCAGGAATTTATACATTTTGCTGAATAAGACAGTTAGTGGGCTAATTTACACCATCAGCATGAATCATCAGTGGTGATTTTAAAATGGACTGGCAGTTCACATTATCACTAAAGTGAATTGAGGCATGAAAGAAAACACAGCACTTTCACAGGCAATGCAAAAAGAAAACCACACTGCAAAAAAGACATGCAGTATATGTGACGTTTCTGGAGGCCTGAACAAGTGGACAGAAAAAAATATACATATACACTGGGTGTCAAAAACACTAGCAAACTTATGTGAAATTTGTGATTGCAGACCACATCCTAAATGACAGGAAGAGAGATTGTGGAATTGTAATAGGAGGGAGAACACTGAGAACTTGGGCTCAAGTGACTTCTGCTTAACGGGGAAACAGGGAGGTAGTGGGTGCGGAAAAATCATCACTAGTAGTTTAGTAGCGAATTTATGACTAGTTGCGAATTTATACGACGATAACTAGGAAAAAGGAGGAGCTTCATATGTGGTCTTTCTCCTAAAATGTCCATGTTTTTTCATCACCTTTCTTTTTAGAGATTTCTCTGTTATTCAGGACTGGAAGAAAACTTTTTTAATTCAAGGGTCCAGTCAAATAGGCTATCCTTCCACTCTTACAATCAAACTCTGGAATTATTGGCCCTCATAAAGAAAAAATTATTGTTTAAATTAACATTAAGTACATTGGTCTGCTTCCCTCTGCCAGGAGTTACAGACTCAGAGAGACAGATAGAGCTTTCAACAAGATAATGACCCCATAAACACATCCAAATAAAAACAGAAATAGTTGCAGGAAAACTAATCATCAATCTCCAATTTTGACCCTGAATAAAAACCTCTGGTCAGAATTGAAGAGAATGTCCACAAGCAAAAACCTTAGAATATATGGAGATTAAAATTTTCTGCATGTTGGAAGATCCTTCTACAAGATTCAACCACTGTTAACCATTACAGGAAGAGACACATCGCTGTGCTGATAATTTAAAGGGAAAAAAACCAATTAGAAAACAATGCACTACTTAGGAATTACATATTAATAAAAAATAACATATTAACCAAAGACTCTCTAACTGACCCTGGTTCTATGATACTGACCAGGAGAAAGTGTGAGGGAGAGTTCCTGTTTTCCATTTGTTTTTCCCAGGCTTTAGACAGTGAGATGAGGTGAGTGACAGTTGGCAGAGCTCATTATAGTACTTTAGAGTTAAATAGGGGTCACTCCTACGCCTGACAGTGGCCTAAGACGACTTAGGCTGATTATGTCAGACCCAATTCCCAGGAAGCCAAGTGTATAATAAAGACTAATAGAGAGGACTCATTCCCTTAGGTGTCTACTGAATGCATTTTTAACACATGTTGGCCACCATCATGCTTAAATTACCATTCTGTCAATTTAAACTAAATGATGATAATCCCAAAGTGTAGGGCATTGACTTATAATTGTCTTCATTTTACAGGAGGACATCTTAACCCAGCTGTATCTCTAGC
Source organism: Stegophilus panzeri (assembly GCA_024331685.1). Taxonomy (NCBI): domain Eukaryota; kingdom Metazoa; phylum Chordata; class Actinopteri; order Siluriformes; family Trichomycteridae; genus Stegophilus; species Stegophilus panzeri. The sequence continues at coordinate 11,117,746 of JANDJT010000164.1, forward strand.
CATGGCAGTCTTAGGGAAGTTTCCCATTAAAAAATTCCCAGTGTATGTTGTTGCCCAGTTCCTTGGTGCTTTTGCAGGCTCTTGTGTTGTCTTTGGACTGTACTATGGTGAGTAAATATTTCATACCACTACAAAAGGTATTTTCAAAAGGGTAATTGACCCTGCTCTTGGATTGGGAAGTATGGCCTTGCTGACTTCAGTGATTATCAATATATATATATATATATACCATATTTGTATCAGATGAATGTCTTCAGCAATGTATGCTTTTTTATTTTTAATAAATACATCCATATGTCTGTGCTGATCTGCACTCACTACATCTGCATAAATACATGTATCTGTATTATATTTCAAAATAAAACATGTTCAGAAAATGTATACAATAGAGATGAACAATTAACTTAAAGCTAATAGAAAACATTTCATTTCTATAGATGCCTTCATGGACTACTCCAATGGAGAGTTGCTGGTCACAGGTGAAAACTCCACCGCAAACATCTTTGCCACCTATCCAACAAAGCATCTCTCAGCCCTCAATGGGTTTTTTGATCAGGTGCGAGAACATGTAATTTGATTTGGATTTTGCAAAGAATTCATACTACTATAGACCATTATGAGTCTGTTCTGAAGGTACTGTGTGCATTTGAGTATACTGTATACCATACACACACATCTGAGATATAGAGCTTTGCTATTTGGATCGACAAACTGATTTATTTTAATCATTTGGATTCATGACTTCTATTCAGAACAAGATGACTTAACTTGGTGTCAGTAGTTACATAGGGATAGTTATCCTTGTTCAGAGCCAAGATACATAGATGTTTGAATTGATTTTCTGAGTGCATTGTTCACATTATTGAAAGGACCTACATGTAGTTCATGCCTCCAAGGTTGCCAGATATTTCTTGTGCAGAGCTGTTGGAGAAGGGGTTATTCAAAAAGCATGTAGACATCTTAAAGTATCAAAACACACATTTGCCCTTCTGTCTGAAAGAATAACAGGATTTGACCCCTACTGAAAACCTGTGGTCAGAATTGAAGAGGATGTCCACAAGCACAAACCTAAAAATAAATGGCGATTAAAATGTTCTGCGTGTAGGAGTGGACCAAGATACTTCTACAAGATCCGTCTAACCTTAACCATTACAGGAAGAGACTCATCGCTGTGCCGATAATTTAAAGGAAAAAATAGTTTTGTATATCAATTAAAAAAATTAAAATAAAAAGGGAGAGTTCCTGTTTTCCGTTTGTTTTAGAAGTGTGTAGAAGTTTGTTTCATTTCAAATTTATTTTAAAAAAATAGCATTAAAAAGTGTTAAAAGTATAGTAACAAAAAAAAAGGAGCTAAACAGCAACCATGCCCTATTTTAGTGTCCTTGGCTCCAGAAGTGTCCAGGGTAAAATACTGAACCATGAGTGTAAGACTACAGTGAGAATAATCCATTAACTAGCAAATTATACACACTAAGACATTGAAACATAAAGAACAACAAAACTAGAAAGATATCACTATAAACAAAACTGCAGTACATGCAAAGCACTAATACTGGAAAACTATACAAGTGCATACTTGCTAATAGAGACAGGCTAATAGAGGTGGGTATCTGATTTTATGACATCATTTGCGATGCTTTAATCTGTAGAATATTCTTGTTAAAACATTAAGTATACAATCCTGTAACTTTGCCATTAGTTTTCAAATCTTTTATTTAGGATACAATTGTCGTAATTCATTTCATAGATGGTTGGCTTATGAAATTACTCTTACTTTAAAATGTTATGAAATGCATATGGAAGTAATGAATGGGAGAGAACCTTCCAGAACCAAAGCCATTTAAAGTGGGCGTTGAATGTTCAGATATAATACTCACAACCACAAAAGATAAAGTTGAAATGAAAAACTAGGAGGATATTAAAAACTCAGGGGAAGATCCGATGGAATTGAATATCATAAAACCAATTTAAGCAAATAGAACAAGCTCGTAAATTATTGCCTTGGCCTGTATAAGAGCAAACTGTCCCTTATAATTAATGAGTATAAAATATTGTATGATATATACTAAATAACCATCTGTTACTCATTAGCTACAAAACTATCATGCTAAAATGGATATTATGATTTCATCTACAAGCAAGTAATATTGCTCACATGCAGATTCACAGTGGATTAGTTGACATGATAGCAATCTTGAATGATGTCCTAATAAGAGTCCTTACTGCACTGTGACTGGATCAGTCTATTACTGAAGCTTCACCTCAAACTTCATGTGCCATGAAGGCAGTGGGAGACCATGGGTGTCCATGATGGTAATCAATCTGGTCACCCTTCAGCTCTCTCCTCCACTTCCATGGGTCTAGATTAAAGCCAGTGTAACCTAGTTAACTTTCACAGTTTAAACTTTATTAAAGCTAGACAAGACATTTATCAATGCTAAGCATGAATGTTGGTGTGGGTCAGAAGGATCCTCTAAGGCAAAATCTCTGACCATAGTTCAGAGTAATTCAAAGAGTTGTTACTAGAAACAATAACATATTACTGTCAGAGCTGTTGTTATAGAAAATACATTTTCTAAATAAAGACTTTTTGATCAATCAGAGCTGAGAATTCAACATTGCTGAAATAAACTCAAAGCATTCAAAAACTTTTGACTGTTATTGAAAATCTTAGCATTTTCTGTTAAATTATCAATGGATTTATTCTGAATTTTACAAATAAGAAAATCTAAATAGAGAGTATGTACAAGTGAACTGAGAAAGTTTTGAGATATTGCGTCTACATAAAGAGATAAAAACATTGTGTCACGCACTCACACACACACACACACACACACACACACACACACACACACACACAAATAGTAATGGTTACTGCTTATCGATGCAGGTGATTGCCACTGCAGCTTTGGTGCTGTGTGTCCTGGCCATCGTGGACAAGAAAAACATAGGAGCCCCTAAAGGAATGGAGCCACTGCTCATTGGTTTCACCATCCTGGCCATCTCAGTGGCCATGGGTTTCAACTGCGGCTATCCCATCAACCCTGCCCGAGACCTGGGACCCCGGCTCTTTACTGCTGTGGCAGGCTGGGGGGTGGAGGTTTTCAGGTACAGAAAACACACTTAGACCTTAGAGCAATATTAACTTCAAAGAAACAATATCTAGCTAAACAAATGCAGCCCCATCTGGGTGAAACATAAGTCACTGCTGAGGCTAATGAGTTAGTGAGAAAAAAAATATTCCAACCCATAAATCTGGGGCTTGATAAGATTTTACATGTAAAACATACACTCATAAAACACTTTATTGGGAACACTATACTAATACTTGGTAGGGCCTCTCTTTGCTCTCAAAACAGCCTCAGTTCTTCGTGACATGGATTCCACAAGATATAAGAAAAGTTCCTGTGAGATTCTGGTCCATGTTGACATGATTGCATCAAGCAATTCCTGCAGACTTTTCAGGTGCACTTTCATGCTGCGAATCTCACACAAATCACATCCCAAAGGTGTCCTATTGGATTCAGATCCTGTGACTGGGAAGGCCACTGAAGAACATTGAACTCATTGTCGTGTTCATGAAACCAGTTTGAGATCACTTTTGCTTTGTGACATGATGCATTACCATGCTTTATTGCACCATTCTGAGTAAACTCTAGAGACTGTTGTGCATGAAAATCCCAGGAGATCAGCAGTTATAGAAATAATCAAATCAGACCTTCTGGCACCAACAATTATGCCACGGTCAAAAGCACTGAGATCACATTTTTTCCCCCATTCTGACGGTTGATGTAAACATTATCCGAAGCTGCTGGCCCAAATCTGCATGATTTTATGCATTGCACTGCTTCCACACGATTGGGCTGATTAGAATGTGTGAATGACCTAATAAAGTGTTCTGTCAGTGTGTATTAGGTAAATAAATGTATATTTATTTGGGTCTGTATTCCCAGATGATAATATTTCTATTTAAAATTATTTCAGCCCAAAAATTGTAGCTATGCTGAACCTAGCTAATGAAGTAAATGCAACATGCTGCTATTTGTATCCCAGTTTAGCCAGATGTAGATTAACTAGCTGCAGGAATAATGTATTCTCTGCTTAATGCCATGGAAGATATTGGAAAATATTAATGAAATATATTTAATGATCAATGCTACAGTAAAAAGTGAGCACCAATTGTTATGCTTAGACAAAGCATTGATTTACTATTGCTGTTATGTCATGACAGAAATTTGTCCCAATTCATTTATTCATTCATCTTCAGTTCCTGCTTCATCCTAGTCAAGGTTGGGGTTGATTCAAAGTCAATCCCGGGAACATTAGTTGAGGTAGGAATACACACTGGATGGAACATAACAGGGTACCACACACACACACACACACACACACACCCCAAACACTTTAGCGCAACTACTCTAGCTACAGGTTGGTTCTTCAGTGGAACAGTGCTGTCTTGTAAACATAGTATTCCAGCTTGCCAGCATGAGAGAACAAAGAGCATTTCAAAGACAGCTCTTAATAGAGTCTGCATCTGACAACCCATGTCTGCTCCTCTGATACAGCTGGTTCATTTTTCAACACCCCTGTGTGTCTCTGGGAAACTGGGAAGAGGAGAGACTCTCTGCACATACTGGGTTCCAAGTGGTATTCATTATTTCTTTTTCTCTTACACAAACATGGTTTTCCTCTCTTCTAAACACCCACCAGTAGAACACTGTGTTATTTTGTTAGCTAAAGATAAACAGCCATGGTCACATATCGTCTCTGTGAGGAAACAGAAAGCCAAAGTGGTTTACATTCATACTGACAAAAATAAACATCACTATACTGTAAATGTTACATAATTACCCTCAACCATTAGTTTAAAGACACTGAGAAAAGGGCTACAAGTACTAGTGCATACAGCAGAGGGCACTCTCAACCAAAAGTCTAATTATTCTGCATCACCATTTAGAGTGCACTGCTCTACTACATGATCATGCCAATAAAAACCCCACAAGGCTGCCGTTTTGGAGATGCTCTGACCCAGTCGTCTAGCCATCACAATTTGGCCCATGTAAAAGTCGCTCAGATCCTTACTTACCCTTGTCCATTTTTCCTGCTTCCAACACATCAACTTTGAGAACTGTTTACTTGCTGCCTAATACTGTATATAATGCCACCCCCTGACAGGTGCCATTCTAATGAGATGATCAATGTTATTCACTTCATCTGTCAGTGCTTTTAATGTTATGGCTGATCAGTGTATAATCACTAGGAAATTACTGTGGTATATGAGGAATAATGTGATGTTATTGGAGATAGTAACAGTAAACTCACTTCACATCACACCACACTGCCCTGCCACTGATTGTTTTCATATAACAGCAAACCTATTGTTTTTTTTACTCCTTACAAATAATATTTGGATACTGGAGAACGACTCTGTGTCAGTGCTTTACATTCTTAATACCCTTCAGAAGCACTGCACTTCCTGAGCTGAACATGAGTTTTTTAATTGCTAGTGCATTAATTATAGCCACGTGTTGCGTCCTGGTCAAAACCGCACTGTTTTTTTTAAAACTCTTGTATAAAAATGGGGTAAATGTATGTTTTGTTTGGACATCTGTTGAGTCTGGTGTTCAGTTGTAATGTGATTCTGCTCTGTTCTCCTTACTGTTTGTGTCAAACTACCAGATAAGTTTTTCATTAAACAAACTCCTCCGCATATCCCAACATGACCCTGCGTGCAAGTTCAAAACCTTTATCAGTGTAGCATAGGACAATTGGAAATCTAATGGCTTCTTCTTCAAAATCCTAGACAAACCTGTTTAAAAATCCTACAAACCTGTGAGTGTGCGTGTTCACCACCAATAGTAACTAGACAGTGTGTTTTCATACAGTAAGTGTGTTGTGCTGTGTGTTCAGAGCCGGGGGCTGCTGGTGGTGGATCCCAGTTGGTGGTCCGATGGTGGGAGGTGTGCTGGGAGCAATGATCTACTACCTGCTGATCGAGCTACACCACATAGAGCCAGAGAAAAAGCATGAGGAGAAGAACATCGTTAAGGACAAGTATGAAATAATCACCATGAGCTAGACAGAAGACAAAGAAGACTTTGTCTCTTCTTCACCTCAACCAGGCTGTAGTGTAGAACCTCAATTTTCTTCCGTTTTTGTCTCTTGTTGTAAGAATCCAAGCAACCACATTGGTGCTAGCATTACGTTATACATCCCACAATTAAACTAATGGATAATTATCATAGTAGCAGTGATGAGATAAACATAAGCTCCTTATGAAGTAAATTACATTGAAACAATGTTAAAACCCTGGTAAGGATTGACTTATATCCAGATTATTATCATCCAGATATTATTCAGAGATTAATGCTGCATGCACATGCTTATTAGATGGTCTTGTTATCCACTCATCATTACTGAATCTTTATAAGTGCACCAATATTGTTACCTATCGTGATCTATTTTGGTATTTTCCTAACATTTTACTCCACTGTAAATTTTCCACAGTATGGTTAGTTAGGTAAAATGGTGGCTATGACCTAATTTGTGATTACTAAAAAATAAATTGGTAAAAACATGCTTGGAAACTTGTATTTATGATAATTCCAGTAGCATATGATAAGGATTGGGGCACATACATTACAGAGCTGAACTATGTTATACCAACACATTTTATAACAGGAAAAGGGTCTAAAGTGTTAATAGTAAATAAATATGCCTGCTACATTAATTCAACATTAAATAATATCTGAAGATTTTTTCCCTCTAAGCAAATGGAATATAGATGGGTGAGTTTTGTACTACACATTATAAAGGGGTAAATTTCAAATGGTTTTTGATCATTTTTTTAACTTGTGTTTTTTTAAATTTCTTAAATGAAACAGAACTGAGCATCTGAAATTCTCTGCAGGCCTGGAGTAAATGAGCGACCACTGACCTCTGAGAAGACATCAAATGCTTTTCAAAAACAGCTCCAGTTAAGAGCTCATCTGTTTTACAGATTCTATCAGACATGAACTTGGATCTCAAGTTCCCACAACCAAAAAAAAAAAAAAAGACTTCAAAGAGCAGTGTCAAACCATTACCATGAGGCCATATAGTTAAATAATTTAAATTATTGTTGAGGTTAACAGTGTCCAATTTGCACTCAATGCCTGTATTCTCATTGAAACACTCTCCCTCTGGATTCATAGGCCTGAATGATCCGAATTCAAATACTAATTTGGATACATTTTAGTGAAGTTTGCTGTTATAAGGGTATTTCAAAACCCATAACCTGTAACTAGAAAACTAGACAAACACCTTTTAGACAAAAATTATAGCCAAAGAACTCTATTTAGCCAAAGAACTCTATATGAGCTATATATGCATCTCGCAGTGGTTAGCAATTCTTTACATATTGTTCTTGTGGATATATTCACTTTTTTACTTTTTATTTTTTTTTACCACATATGGTTTAATGACATGGCAATGATCTTCTGAAATTTCTTCTGAAAGCTTTGAAATAAATGACTATTTCTGGTTGAACAAAAATCAGACTCATGGAATGCAATTTTACACAACCTAATTGAGTAGCTAATGGGTGTCTACTCAGCATTTAGTCTGAATATTCACTGACACAAGACGTCCCTTGTAGTAGATGAAAAATATTTGGACCTGACTGACCCCATTCACCTGATTCAGAGACATTGTTTACTCACTAACCTGGGTCACAGTGGTCCCATGTTTCTAAGTTCATTTCTAAGTTCATGTCTATTTGTGGAGTTAATACTGCTGTCTACTAAAGCATATTGTACTGTAAGATTCACTGAGATTACACTGTTTTAATACAATACTATTGTAGTTCCAAATTACAAAGCTTATTATCAAGTAACTAATGCATATAAAAACAATGCAAAATGATGAAGCTAGTCACAGTTCATTAAAGTTTAGGAAGTTAATTGGGGCACCAAACATGCACAAACGACACTGTTTTCATCCTCTCCCTAATTACTATGCACCAAAAGCCAAACATCAGCTATACACATTTAAAAACAAGCTTTATGGTTGAAGAAACTACTGTGGGCATGTTGTAGAGGTGCCAGCACAGTGTGTTTATTTATAAATTTATTTTTTACATTTGTCACAATAAGATTCCAGTATTTATATTCAAATATAAAGTTTCTATTGCTGCAACTTTGGAAAATGGAATGTTTCTTAAAAAAATGTATATACATGTTTTCATTTCAAATGAAAAGCTACATTATGGCTCCAGTAAGTCAGTGATCTGATTTATGAATGGTTGCATCAGCACCAGGACAGCAGAAATACAGGAAATAGAGAAATACAGGATGTTTGTCCAGTAAACACAGCATCATCAATATATACCTCCAGTGATGAAACTCCATGCTAAAAACCAGGATGGCTTAATACTGGCCTGTTCCATAAAAAGATCTTGCACTATTACATACATGTACATATTAATCTAATAACTGTAAAAAAATAAATAAAAAAAATTGACATAAAACTGTAAGTTTTATAGTTGTAAATTGAAAACAGTGCTGTTCTTTTTGAGCTGTGATTGTTTGTGGTGTTTAGTGCTTCCAGGACAGTTTTTCTCTAAGTGGTTATGTTTGCACACATTACCAGACATAGAAATGACATGTTATAGGTGGCCAGAATTACCTCATTATTGGCAAGGCTGAAAACCACTTCTGAATGCGTCTGATCTCCAATTCCTCAGACGTCACTGACTTAAAACCAGTCATGAGTCTATAACGGATATCCTGACATGGGCTCGGGAATACTTTGGTAAACTTTTGTCAGTCAACACCATTCACCGCTGCATCCACAGATGCAAGTTAAGGCTTTACTATGCAAAGCAGAAGCCACACATCAACACTGTCCAGAAGCACCGCCAACTTCTCTGGGCTCGGTCTCATCTGAGATTGACAGTAACACAATGGAATCATGTTTTGTGGTCCAACGAGTCGACATTTCAAATAGTTACTGGACAAAACAGCCGTCGTGTTCTCCGGGCCAAAGAGGAAAAGGACCATCCGAGCTGTTATCAGCGTCAAGTCCAAAAGCCAGCGTCTGTCATGGTATGGGCGTGTGTCAGTGCCCATGGCATGGGTAACTTGCGCATCTGTGAGGGCACCATTAATGCAGAAAGATATGTACACATTTTAGAGCAACATATGCTGCCATCCAGAGCAGGACAACGCCAAACTACATTCTGCCCGGATTACAAGCGCGTGGTTGTGTAAGCAGAGAGTGCGGGTGCTAGCATGGCCTGCCTGCAGTCCTGACCTGTCTCCGATTGAGAATGTGTGGCACATAATGAAGCTGAAGAAATGCACAATGGATGAATGAGGAAAATTCCGCTTGCTAAATGTAACCAACTGGTGTCGCTTGCTAAAGGTAACCAACTAGTGCCCGAACACTTAATAAGTGTTATTAAAAGAAAAGGTGATGTTACACAGTGCTAAACAGTCCCAACTTTTTTGGAGTGTGTCATCAGATTTGAAATGAGTGTATATTTTCAAAAATAAATTGAATTCACAAAGTAAAACATCAAATAATGTGTTAATAATGTGTCTTCAATACAGGGTGAACTGAATTTTCAAATGACTCTTTTTGTTTGGTTTTTTGCTTTTTCCATACTGTCCCAACTTTTTTGGAAATGGGTTTGTATAATAGTATGCTGCTTGCATAATCACTTGAATATTTGGATAAATACCGAAATCAGATGATTGTATTGCTCAAATGCTCAGGCCTGTGCAAATGACTTGACACACTAGATTAAGTGTAACAGAGAAGTTTTGAACTATGTTAAGAAACAGACTATGATCAGTAATAGAACACACACACAAAAAAAAAAACATCTAGGATGTCTGCTTCTGTATGTGTAACTGAAACTATAGCTACAGAAGCACTGCAGCAAGTTCTCCAACAAATCTGGAACAGCCAACAATCCACTTCCTTTAGAAAGCTGCATGAAAGTATGCACAAGAACATGTATGCAGATTTAAGTGCAAGGCCACATTGTGATTGAATGTGATTTTTACGGGTTTTCTGTTTACTGCTAATTATTCTGCTGCTTCATTTCATTATTTTTGGAGGTATCTTTAGACATGTCTTAGACATTTTGCGCATTCCTTTAAATCAAATTGCTTGTTTTTGAACCTGCTTTAAGCATTGTAATATATAGTTGAGTAAGAGTATACATGTTCTGTACCTGTATGTATGAAGCCAGTGCAGTTGGGATTATTGATCTCAGTGCAGTTATTTAAGTTCAGACCTGATTATGAAACAGCAGTTCAACAGTGCAAGCTATTTGAGCTCTGCTGTCACCTACAAAGTGCAGGTGCTATTTTACACAGTGGTAAATCATTGCCATTAGTGCGGAGAACTCAGTTCAGAGTAGGGAGAAGTAATAAAAAATTTGTCAAACACGTGGATTATTATCAGAGTGCCTTTGCACCCATAACCCTCCCAGTCTCCCCCTAACCTACTGCATTTGCATATAGTGGTTCACTTTCCCATTTTAAGTTTGGACACACATCCACATAGAATGACAAATGCCAGAGGGTATCTAGATAGATAGACACATAATACTCAATTTTAAGAAGAAACTTGCCATTAGTTTGTTGAATTAGCAAGCTGTTGCAGTCTATTGGAGCAGAATGCATGTGGTTAATGTGCTGTCCTTCCTGTTAATTACCTCATGCCTGTGTGATGGGAGAAGAGAAAGAGGAAACAGAGCAGGTGAGCGCTTACTAATGACCTGGTTTTCATGCAATACATTTTCCAATGCAACTCTTGGTTATTAAGACCTGTCCAATATCTGGTAGTTGATTTGTGGTGGAAGAAGCTAATAAAAGTGATGAGTAGTCAGGGGCCTGTGTGCTAAACTGCAGTCACTGCGAAAACAAGCTTGTGTTGAGGAAGTGCAAATGAACATAAGGATATTAGAAGGCAAGGGATCGTTGTTCAGTGTCAAATCCAAATCTATGCAGCCAGCGTTTCAACTTCTGCATTTTACGATTCCAGGCATTGGGAAATCTTCTAGAGCTTTGAAGGTGACTTGACACAGTGAAGTTTATTTGGCTTACATTTGCACAACTTGAAATAAATTGTCCTTCTGCTGCTGTAGCAAAAAATGCCTTGTTCGTACTCTCGTAGTGTTTTACACTGGCGAATACATTAATTCATCTTCAGTAACTGCTTTATCCTGGTCAGGGTTGTCGTGGATACAGACCCTATCCTGGGAACACCATGCATTCACACATTCACATCTAGGGGCATCTCAGCGTAGCTAATCCACCTACTTGCATGTTTTTGGACAATGGGAGGAAATCAGAGAACCTGGAGGAAACTAATGCAAACACAGGAAGAACATGCAAAACTCCATGCAGAGATTAACCCTAACTCAGGACTGAGTCAGGGAAGCTGGAGAGGCAGCAACAGCACCCACTGTGGTATCGTGCCGCCCTTGGAGAATGCAGAAAGTACATAATTGAACAGAGCAAAATCTGAAATTAAAGACAAAATATTTTAGAATAATTCACAACAGACACATAGAGAAGCTAAAGCATATTCAGGGAACCCACCCAAATAAGTTGATAGAGTTAATCAGAGAGTCCCAGTTAACCAGAACTTATTTACTTAGCTAGAGCTCCAATTTGCATTGCTAACTAAATCAACAGTTGTTTATTATTAATGTTGACATGAACTTAAGACAAGAGGGTAAGTCCATGAGTCACTAACTCACATTAGATAACTAATCATGGTATCGGTTTATTCAGAAAATGAATAATGAAGAAAAATTCGGACCGACTGGCTTTCCGAATCAAGTGAATCAATTCCACTTGCATTTAGTAATGTGAATTTCATTTGAATTTCTTCAAAACACAGCTGTTTTGACATAAACACAAAGAATTACTTGAAAGTCATTTGACAATGCATCTTGGTGAATGATATACACCACACACACATACACACATACCTCTCTATCCAGCAGGCACCTCAGTACAAAGTGAGTACAGCATAACTCAGTGTACAGAACTTACTGTTCCTTACAGAGAAATATTTGCACAGGCTGAAATCACAACACAGGGTGGGTGGTTATCATTTGGATTGATTAAAGTGGATGGGAAAATACAGTACAACCTACTCACTTAAACTATCAAATCTCTTTATATGCAGGGTCACGAAAGAAGAAATGTACTAACTTTTGAAAGATATATGAGCCAACAAGTGAACACACATCAGTAATTTGCTGCTACCCCACATACACAACAAAGATACCATTGATAATATCTGTCTGCTTATCTGTTACCATGTCTGGCTGATGTCTGTTATGCAGCTGGTGTTGACGTGAGAGCAGAGTAGTTTTATATTTTCAGTTTCCCTCTTTTTTTTTTTTTTCTTAGTTGAGTTGGATTGCATAAATTAATGCAAAAGCTAGCAAACTCTGTAATATTAGGAGGAGTTTGCAATTTTTCAAAATTACCACAGATTTTCTCCAGATTTGGACAAAGATGAGTCATGTGATGTCATCACAACGCACATTCAGTCAAAGCCCTCTTCGATTCATGTGCGCCGAACACAAGTACAGCTAAAAGGTCTCATTTACCAACAAACATCAGTGTGAATGACCGTGCAAAACAATGTCGTTCAACTGCAATTTTGCCAATTCAAGTCGTTTTCTGCAAAAATAAAAGCATAAAAAACACGTAGATTTTGAAAAGAAAAAAGCCACAGCAAAATCAAGCATTTTTGGCCACAACAATCACAAAAAATTCATCAAAATCCTGTACAGACTGAATACTGCATTATTATGTATGAAGTGAAACGTGAACATGGAAGGAAATAAAACAAAGTATTACTGTGCTCAGCACAGGAGGTGGTGCAGACAACAAATATTAACACAGGATTAAAATAAAACTAAAACTAAAATTATGAAAAATTTGATACCATGATCATAACAAAAAAACAGAAAAATACAAATCTCCTACTGCAAAAGCATGACAGACATTAGTCATCACTAGCCTTATAAAAGCTCAGGGTTTGTTTGACTCTGTTACAGAGAATGATTTTGGGTTGAAGATGAAGACACATTATAAGTCTAAATCCATGTTCAGGATGTATACGCATGGGAAGGATCTAGAGGATGCCTGCACTGTAGAGCTCTTCCAAGCCCACACTCTGCAGACCTGTCACTTCAACAGCAGTCACCCACTGGTCATCATCATCCACGGCTGGTCGGTATGGGACTTCATTATCAGGAGGAAAATATAGGGCACAACTAACTGAATATACAGATTCCAGAAACAGACAGAGTACTGCAAAGATGATACCCAGTGTAATCAATATTCAACATGCATGAATCTATTGCCACTGAAATCCATTCAGGAGGCTGTAGATATGGGTAATAATTGTAGTCTTGAAAGTCTGTTCCAGTCATTAGGCAGCTAAGGCACCACATTTTGGTCAAATTGAAGAGAGCATTTTTTCAATCCAAAGTCATTATAATATCATAAACCTTTATAAAAGCAAAGTCCTAAAAGCAAAAATTAAGCCTGGTTTTTGTTAAGGAGTACCCTATTTGTCAGGGCTGAATTAGGTCCGAGGATATTCATACCCCAATATTGCATTTTAATATCACAATAAAGCAAACAAAATTTGACTACATTTAGATGCCTTGAAGTCTTATGCAGATTAATGAATAATAAAGCCTTTATCTCAGGGGTACAATGACTGTTCAAATGTTGCCTCCTCCTCAGATGGCAGTGGCTTCCATATTGTAATGTACAGGCATAGGAGGGAGAAATACTGAATGCTGAAAGTGCTTTTTTAACATGTGTATATTAGGGTTAATAGTAATAGTGCATGCACCAGGCAGAGGTTGTGGACATGGAGTCCTCAGGGACTCTCAGGACATGATGCAGAGAGTAATAAGGGTCATTGTGGACAGGATAAGCGTGAACATAACAAACATGATGTATGCTGAATATTAATATTGTGTACTGTATAACAATTAATGCCTAATCAGGATTTCAAAGACACCTATAGACCACCAATCATAAGAAAGACAACTCGGCTCAAACTGCCAATAAATAACCTGACCTCTTTGTGTGTGGCTTGCAGATGGATGGGATGATAGAAAGCTGGGTCACTCGGCTGGCCGCTGCACTTAAAAGCACACAGAAGGATATCAATATCCTGGTCAGTGATTGGCTGACATTAGCACAGCAGCACTATCCCATTGCTGCTCAAAACACACGGGTGGTGGGGCAGGAGATCGCTTGGCTGCTCATGTGGCTTGAGGTGAGTCTACTAAACAAAAAAGCCTACGAACCAGGGTGTTTATGCCATGCCTCATAAAAGAATACAACACAAAAATACACTGACTTTCTCGGAACACCTCTGTATAAAACCACGTAAGAATGTTACCATAAGTTCACATATCTGTTGCGTCTGTCATTTCCAGGATCTCACACAGTGTCCTGTTAGTAAGGCCCATCTTATTGGCTACAGTCTGGGTGCTCACATAGCAGGATTCGCTGGAACTAACTTAGCTGCATCAGGGAGGACTCTGGGAAGAATCACTGGTAAGAGAAAATATAGTTACATATAACTATGAAGGCTTTACAACTTCCAGATCATTTTGAATGTACAGTAGTAGACATTTGAAATGTTTTGTTGCTTTCCCAAGGAGCTTCAACTTAAATGACCATAACATGGAAATACAGACTGTTAATCATCATTAAGTTGCAATTAAACCAGGACTTTTTTTTTTTTTTTTTTAATTAAGGTAGCAGATATTGCTACTGAAAAAGTCTTAATTCTAGCAGCGATGCAAATCACTAGAAGATATTGCAGTTAAAACCTTTTAGTAAGAGAAAATGAGTGATCTAACTATAGCGATGACTATACTATGTGAATTTTTTTGAAACATTATTGGAGTAATGATTCCACAACATTCAACCTGCTGCACACACACACACGCATGAAAACTGACACACGTGGCACAAAATATTACTCACTGCATAAACCATGTAAAATCCGCTAAGTCACAGCTTAAATTCGCTACAGCTGGCACACATGTCTCCTTAATGCAATACCACAACAGTTAATTAGATGCATAAGGATGATAAGCAACGAAATCTTTTTGCAGGGGTTAAGCCACCATTTTCCTGTCAGGAAATAGAGAACAGTCCACTTTAAATCTTACCCCTTACACTCAAATATGACCAAATATGACCTCGCTTGTCGCTTACCGTTTAAACCTCACCCACCGAGACAAACCATTTGCAGTATATATATATATATATATATATATATATATATATATATATATGATGCAACTCATAGATACAAACTTCCTAGGAGGACTTGAACATGGGAATGAAATAAGCCCTCTTCTGATTTGCATCATAGACCAACCCACTAAATTAATGTAAAATAATAGTAACTAAATACAGCATTTGGTACTTTTTTAAGTGAGAAATTAAGTTGTAATTTGCTGGAGGGCAACTGTTAAATGCAGCAAGTGTGTGTGTGTGTGTGTGTGTGTGTGTGTGTGTGTGTGTGTGTGTGTGTAGGCCTGGACCCTGCAGGCCCACTGTTTGAAGGCATGTCCTCTACAGACAGACTCTCCCCAGATGATGCCAGGTTTGTGGACGCCATTCACACATTTACCCAGCAGCACTTGGGGCTCAGTGTGGGCATCCATCAACCCGTCGCCCACTACGACTTCTACCCTAACGGAGGATCATTTCAGCCCGGGTGCCACCTGCACGTTCAGAACTTGTATGCCCACCTGTCTCAGTATGGCCTTCTGGGTAAGCATCAACAGAGGGAGAGAAAGGGAAAGATTGGGATGGGTGAGAGGAAGAGATTAAAGGGTGGATAGTGGATATTGGTGGAGAGACTGAATTGACGGATTGGTGAAAAGGAGCCTCATGAAGAGTGCTATTAAAATTTAATGATTTGGAGTAAATTGGCATCTTAAAAAGAAACGCCGTGAATTCCCAACAAGTTCAGCTGATGAAAAAAAAAGATTTGACAACTTACTTGGATAAAACTTCACAAGCATAAAAGAAGCTATCAAGCACAAATCTTAATAATCCCAAATGCAGCATGGTGCTTTCCACCCTGCTGAGCTCATGCCTGCAGGGTGTCAAAATATGCCTTTATGTGAAATGCATGAGCTGGACTACAGGCTTAAGATATCTAATCAAAGAGAAATGCAACGAGTCATGTGATGGTCATGTGACGAGTCTTGATCAAGCAGTGAGTAAATGAAAACAAGGATAAGACAATTCTAATGCAGAAAGATGTGCAGAAATAACTGCTGTACTTTTGTTACTTTTTCCAGTTACATTGTTGTGTCATCAAGTGAGAATTAAAACCTCGAGAGACTATGTGATGGCAAACATAGTGTAATAACATCTGTAGGTAAGACCAATTTCTTATTCTCATTTTATTCCTGTCTGTTTGTTTGCAGGCTTTCAGGAGACGTTGAAGTGTGCCCACGAGCGAGCTGTGCACCTTTTCATTGACTCTCTCCTGAACAGAGACAAACAGATCATGGCCTACAAGTGCAGAGACAACACAGCATTTAACAAGGGTGTCTGTCTGGACTGCCGCAAAAACCGGTGTAACACTCTCGGCTATGACATCAAGAAGGTCCGCACAAGCACCAGCAAGAGGCTGTACCTCAAAACACGCTCGCTTATGCCATACAAATGTAAGACAGAGCTGTTGTAACAGTGTTCATGTTTTAAATCATCATCTGTTGTAGCTCAGGGTTTAGTGCTAGTGGCTGAAAGGTTGAGTTCAAGTCTATGGACCACTATTGGTTACTTGAGCAAGAACCTTAACTATGCTTGCATTGGGTTCTGCCTCACCTGTAAGTCACTTTGTATAAATGGTTCTGACGGTTGTGTATATCTTTACTGTTGAATATGTTTACTTGCTGCTAATGGATGTGCTCTTTCTGATGCTGATGTGAGAAAAACTAACTGGAATCGTAAGTTCTGGATTCTGGGAAATGAATGTAAACGAATAAGCGGCCAATTCATCTCTATGAGCTTCGCCATTTCTTCACTGTGATCAGAGGGAGCCAATTGAAGCTTGTGTGGAAATTTTTTACATTATTATTTGTAATTAGCAGAAGAGTTGACACCAGTCATGCATGTAGCTTCATTGTAGCTTGTTCTGTAGCTCACTTTGTTTTTTGTAGAATTACTTGTAGCTTAGTGTAAACTACCTTTAAAGAAGTTTGCTCAATGCTGGTAATCACATACTATAATTATAAAAGACATATTAAATGTCTCTGTGCAATGCTGAAATATGAATTTATTCTCCTGTGCAACAAACCACACGGATACAATGTGAATTAATATACCACCAGGAATCTGAAGATTTCTGATGGTTACATTGTGATAATAAACTATGGTTCAATAGCGATTCAGTGGACCTACTGGACATCTATAATGACCCTACAAATAAGACTATCTGCAGGAAAATCACCCACTTGTATAGCATTAATTGGTGTCAAGATAAAAGCGCAACATTTTCCATTAAGACATAACAGTACTGTTAATGTTTCATGAATAAGTAGAGAAGGAGAACTTTTCTGAAAGTCAAATAAAACATTCCATGAAAATGTTTAATAGAAACCATTAAGTGAATTTCCACTGGAGCATGGAACAGTTATCACTAATATCTTTCTTTTTTTCATTCATCTGCAGTGTACCACTTTCAGTTCAGGATCCAGCTCAGCACACGATTTGAAAAGATTGATCCGTCTCTCACCATCAAACTCACCGGCACTCTTGAGGAGAGCGAAATCTTGCCAATCACGCTGTAAGTCCTTATTCGAACTTACGGATAGTTTGTTTGAACTAAATCCCTTATTTCTTGCAAGTCTGTTTCTATAACTTTTACATAACACGTAAGTGGTTATCATACCTAATGCAAATAACGGTTGCATCACATACTGTTTGTAAGGTATATCAGGAATGTTAGAATCAACAGACGTCATCACAGTTTTGGGCCAAGGCCAGTGCTTTAGTTCAAAGCAAATGGAGATAAAGGTGTAGTATATCCTAAAATAAAATGTATGTAATTTCCCTGTTATGCCCTTGTTTGGTGCTCAAAGTTTGTTCATTAGTTTTGCATTGGAACTACATGGCTAATGTGGCTAACGTCCACATTCATGAGAAACTTATTTCCTCTAGATTAGGACTGTACAAACAACACACCTAAATAAATAATCTATCTGATAAATAAATTTAATTTTATATTTTTCACTGAACTGATCCTTCAATCAGACTGCAATAATTCAATGAAGCAAATGAAACAAATGTGTCCCTTTACACCACTCTTTAAAAGCGTAAAGGAACTCTCAGGCAACAAGACCTACACTTTCCTGATCACCCTGGACACTGACATCGGAGATCTGATGATGATGCACGTTGCCTGGGAAGCAGACCCTCTGTGGACCAACATGTGGAGCAAATTGAAGACCATAATCCCATGGAGTAGGAAGGAAGTTGTGCCGCAGATCACCATTGGCAGGACTCAAGTCAAAGCAGGGGAGACACAGCAGAGGTAAAACAGCACTTATGTGCTGTTCAGAATCCTTGCACAGGATTTTGACTATTGCAGTACAAATATGGCAGCAAATCAGTCATTCACAAAGCGAGTAGTTACTCAGAAACACCTGCTGGAAAAAATGTAGCCACCACGCTCTATTAATGTAAGAATGTAATAAATATGCATACTGCTTTTACTAATCTGGTCAAAGAATCATGAGTGAGAATCATGATGTCAATGTTTTCAATTGAAATGACTGGTTTCAAAATTATTGGCACCCTCACAATGACTCACAATTTTTATGCCTAGCCTTGAGAGGACGACAAGTCTCTTTCTGTAATGTGTAACAAGGTTGGAAACACTGTTCAGATCCATTCATACAGCGCCCCCTAGTGGACAAGCCCTACTTATCCCGTACAGTGTACCTCAACACAAGGCTCAGGGACTGACCACGCAGAGCTCCAGTGTAGGGAGAGTTTTTTACGAAAATACCTCGATTGGAATAATTATTCAAGCTCCAGTTTTAATTGTCTAGGTAGTTACAGTTATAAAATAAAGTCCTAAAATCAGACTAATCATTTGACAGACTAAGAGTTTAACATTTTACAAATATTGGAGGACCTTTGGCAGCAAACCCCTCACCCCCCTCTTAAAGGCGCACATGGTTCAGTCTGCTCCACAGATATGAAACCTGCGAATAAAGGTCTAAATCAGGTATTATATTTTGCTAGCACAAAATATTGTTGTATTTTATATGTATATACACTAGGGTATACTATGGTATTATATATTGTGAGCACAATTTACTTCCAGCTTCTTTTTTCTTTCTTTCTTTCTTTTTCTTTTTCTTTTCTTTCTCTTTTTTTTTTTTTTTAAAGCAAAATGTTAGCAAAGATATATAAAATTGTTTATATAACTGAAAAAATGAAACATTTGTTATTTAGCTCCAGCTATGAGCTACACTTGTACACACACAAGCACAAGAACAGGAATAGTTATTAAGGTTCAATTCCCATCAGTATTTTAAATATAAATTATAAATTATATGAATGTATTTGTTTATTAATGATAAAGATAGAGTCAAAGACATATTTATGGTTTTAAAATAGATTCTGCTTATTAAAAGAGATGGACTGGGTTCATAACATGCACTGCTAAATGGTTAAAGGACCCTGAGGGTTCAGAGGCGGTTTAAGGTAATATATCCTAGCAAGCACTCAGTGAATTTTGTTTCTTTCTGTATGAAATGTAAATGATTTTTATGATTATTAATTAGCTTTTGCCCTGTGACCCCTCTTTTCTCCTTTTCTCCACAGAACCAAGTTTTGTGCTCGGACAGAAGAGGGGGTGTATATCCAGCCCTCTGAGGAGAAGCTGTTTGTTCGCTGTGATGAAAGGCGGGAAAAGCCGGAGCACGTGAGGTCACATGGCTGAAGGAAAGCGCGGGTTTTTTGTAATCACACGTGTTGTAACATCTTAATGTGAGTATGTTTAAAAACAACAACAACAATAACACTTGGACATCCTGAGGTTAAGCGACGCAGAAGAAGCTGAAACCACAGTTACTGTTTTTAATCCACTCTTGTCGACTGGTACTCGTCACTTTCCCCTTGTTTTGAATCCCTGCTGTGTTTTCAAGCCTAGTTCACACTGCACCCACAGACCCCCATAATATGGGATTCGAGTTGTTTCATTATTCCATATAAATAGATTACGATCCACAAATAAATGTAGTGAGATTTACAAAAATTAAACAAATTCATTGAATGAGATCCACAAATATATGTTAGGAATTTCACAAAAATAAATTCAATTGACAAATAAATAAAATGATATTTGCGAATAAATTATTATTATTATTATTATTATTTTTACAAATATGTTTTTATGTCACAAACACAACTCTGCCCTGCATTCATTTGTGAATCGCGTCCTGTGCATTTGTGGATTTCGAAACATTTCTAGTCGAGTGCACACAAATCCACAAACAGATGGACTCCGCCCACCGTCTACTCAGCCAATCGGATAACCGACACATTGCACTGACCAATCGTAGCACGGTCTCGCGCCAAGCAATCACGTTTTGTTTTACAAGCAGGACGGAAACAGAGTCATATTACACCGAACTCGCGTATCTCTCGCATGGCTCTCCAACATGGTCGATCAGGAGGAATGATGACAGGAGAGTGGATCTAACCATCTAACAGCATCACTGTAACAACATCTAAAAGAAAACAAGCAACATTATGGGTCAGAAATTCTTTATTTTAAAGGACTATATGTGTTTTCACCAGTGTTTCCTGTATCACTACCGAATCCACAGCAAAACCCGAGTTGTGATTTTACAGTAAATTGAGTGTGGTGAGATTAAAAGACTGTGTATCGGGAAAAGATGGTATTAGCAGGAAAATGTTCTCACAGGCAGCATGTCAAAACACAGCCCCACCAGTGTCATCCGATGCACGGGCTAATGATTACATTCTCTAAACGAACCGTGCTAAAAGACTCAGGAACCTTAGGAGTTACTGGTTTGAATCAGTCTAACGACTCCTTATTGAATCAGTGAATCAATCATTACTAATCCATCAGACCACTCATCTATAATAACAGTGCATTTATGACCCATAACGTTGCTGGTTTTCTTTTAGATGTTATTACAGTGATGCTGTTAGATGATATATGCGAGTTCGGTGCAGTATGACTCTGTTTCTGCCCTGCTTGTAAAACAAAAAGTGATTGGTTGGAGCGAGACAATGCTACCATTGGTCAGTGCAATGTGGCAGTTATCCGATTGGCTTGATTAGACGGTGGGCGGAGTCCAGCTTTTTGTGGTTTTGTGTGCACTCTTGACTAGAAATGTTTAAAAATCCACAAACTTGTGCAGGCAACCCACAAATTCACAGGATGCGATCCACAAATGAATGCAGGGCAGAGTTGTGTTTGTGACATAAAAACATTTGTTAAAAAAATATATATATATATTTGCAAATCTCATTTTATTTATTTGTTAATTTAATTCATTTTTGTGAAACACATATTTGTGGCTCTGATTCAATGCATTTGTGAATTTGTAAAATTTTTGTAAATCTCACTACATTTATTTGCGGATTGTAATCTATTTATTTGGAATTATGAATCAATTCTAATCCCAAATCATAATCACCCACTTTTAAAAGCCGCTGGATTTAGAATGTTGGGAAACACAACTGTCACACAGACACCAACAAACTTTTTTTTTTTTACAGACAGTCAGACTGGTTTAAAATGGATGATCCTTTAACCACAATCAGAGTTTTACTATTACTCATGTCTTTATGTGTCGTTCTTCACCTGAAAACACAAAGAGGGAAACCAAAGAGTTTGTGGGTGAAGCCTTGGTTGTTGTGACGTGAGAGACGGCACTTACTTACATGTTTTGAGAGAACTGCAGACAGAGGCTGTGTGGAGCTTTTTTCAACAGTTTCAACAACTCCAAGAAAGACATTGAGGTAAACTATGTGGTAAGCTAAGACCATTATTAGATCATACATTATGAACAATATTTCTGATGTAAGTTATAAAAATTTGTTCCGATTTTGCTTCTTACTTCATTAAACCGAATACGGAAAATGGCATACGGTTAGTGGATGATCCTGATTATAACCAAAACACAAGAGTAGATGATCCTTACCATGGGTCAAAATAAACAATTTTATTTAAATAACACAGCGATACATAATTTTACCCACAACAACGGTTTAGCATGCCTAAATCAGTGAAGCTTGCATCATTGTCATGGCAACGGTTCGTACCCAGGTCAGATTACATCAGAGTTTGTTGGAAAATTATACCACACTGCTCAGACATTCCACAACCCAACAAAAGCCGATTGAACATGTTCAACAAACTCCGTCCAACACCAACAAACACCGATAGGGTTAACACTGACAAAACCAGACAAACATGTCTGTTGGCTTTGGTCAGTGTCTGTCACTGCAGTGTGAACTAGGCTTAAGGTCCCTTTTTATTAGGCTAGCTCACGTGGTAGTTCAACTGAAGTCTGTCACTGAGAGGTTATGGACAGTTGGACCTAATATAGACCTCAGGTGCACAAGCTGCCTAGAATACATTGTCATTTGACACAGTTTTGTTTTTAAACCTGCAGACAAAGTCTGAGCGGCGGTGATGCTTCCAGCACGTCACATCTGATGTAACATCTCTATTGCAGGTCTGCAGTAAAAGTGTTGTATCAAACTGTACACAATGGCTATGTATTAACATTTAGATGTAATTCAGTCAATTCATGGATTTTTAGAAATCTTTCTTACCGAAAAGCTAGCTCCTTTTGGCTGTCGGGACATTTAATTTTTAGCTTTGCCGTTGTATCTTGTTATCTGCTGATGCAGAAGAACTAGCAGTGCTAGATGCCATTTCATGGTATACTTTCCAAGCCACTATTCATTCTTGTTTTAAAAATGTTGTTCTTGAGATTGTGAGAATGAAGTTCCTTGTGCCAACCCTTGTGATTTGTTTAATTTCTTGAACATGGGAAATCTGACCACTGATTATTATTTCACATTTTGCTCACACACACCTATCTTTCTATCTATCTATCTATATACAGTAGCAAGAAAAAGTATGTGAACCTTTTGGAATTTCATGGTTTTCTGAATAAATTTGTTATAAAATGTGATCTGATCTTCATCTAAGTCAAGGGTATTGACAAATATAATGTGTCTAAAATAATAACACAAAAAAA
>JANDJT010000164.1:11155231-11170347 GCA_024331685.1 Stegophilus panzeri
GTGTGTGTGTGTGTGTGTGTGTGTGTGTGTGTGTATGTGTGTGTGTGTGTGTGTGTATGTGTGTGTGTGTGTGTGTGCGTGTGCATGCGTGCATGTACCTGAGGGCGCTCCAACCCAGGCTAATCCCAGAACTCCGTCATCAAAGTCTCTGTCAGTGAAGACGTAAGCCAGGCAGAATTCGTCATGGTTCTGTTCTGAATTCAGCTCCAGAAACTTCTCTACACCGATGTTGGAGAAACGGAAAGGGTTTGTTTTGTCAGTCTCATCACTCGTTGTGTTAATCTAAGAGAGGAGGTGAGAGAGAAAGGAATCACATGAGCTCTACAGCAAATATAACATTTTTGGATAAATAATTTCTTTAAATTGAAGATATGAAAGACAGAGAGAGAGAGAAAGAGCGTCATAAGCAGCTTTGAGATGTAGGTGGATCAATCTGGATCAGTCCACATCTCAGTGTCTGTAGGAGCCACTGCAGCTCTCATAAAGACATGCCTCCAACCTCTTACAGAAGCTAATAAAGTCCTTAAAAAAACCTACTGGACAAGGAGCAATATTCTTCTCCTAATAAGACGAAAACCCACTTTGGGTCCTTTGGGCTGGTGAAACCTCTTTTGTACTGATATTAATGACGGTCTTTTTATATATTTTATTCCACAGCAGCTCCTAAATGTCAGGTGATTTCAACAATATAAAATGGTTTTGATTAAGATCTTTCAGTGTGTTCAATGCAGTCCATCTTCATTAGTTCTCTGGCACCAGAGCGGTTAGAGCAGAAATAAGCAGCAAACTGACACAGACCTCTGATAGACAGCGTAACGAGATATTGATGGTAGGTTCATGCTTTCATTAGCAATGACAAGCAAGTACAAGAAGGTGCCGAAACAAATTACTGTCGCAGAAAACAATTACAATGAACGAAATTAAAGGGCTCTCTGTATTAGAGCTGGGCATAAGGGACTGGGATTGCGCAGGACCCGCAGGACCAAACACAAAAGTCACAGGAGCAGATGGTTTTCACGCTCATGCAGGCGGGAGTAAGTGGTCAGATATGAAGCTCACGGGACAAAGAAAGGCCACGGCGATTAGCATGGGAACATGCTGGATGTGGTGCAGTAGTCACAATGTGATTACTGTGTTCATTCATTAATCTTCCCATATCAATATGGTGTTCTCTCTTACATATTGCATCACTGATAATCAGCACATGACGACTAAAAAATAATTGGATTTAACAGACAGTGCTCATAGTTTTTCTCAGTACTCTCTGTCTCTCTCTCACAAACACACACAGACACACACAGACACACACACACACCACAACAATAAATGATGCCAGCACTGAGCACAATGCTCAAGCTGAAAGAGGCAAGATAATACAAACACACACATACCCTGATCCTCTTGACCATAAAGCTGATGTTGCGGATGCCCTGGAAGTCTGTGGACTGATAGATTGAGTCGATGGCCTTAACATGACTGGAGATCTGTTGGGACAAACACAGCAGTCTGTACAATGTACTGTATTAAAGCAGCTTTACACAACCACCAATGTGGCCAACTGGCTTTTAAATGTTTAGAGGGACAGCTGATTAGTGTAGTGTAGAGCTTCTCAACCTTTTGTAACTAAAGCCCCCCCAAGCTTTAGTTTGTGAACACTATAACTACTTTGAACAAGAGAACTAGGCTGTAATAACGTGGACTTTTTTACGTGTAAAACATGTTGCATTATATTCGTCTTACATTAAAAAAAAAAATTCGCATAAGAATGGGATCCATTGGGATCCATTTAATGCCGTACCTGAGCTATGACGGCCTCTCTACTACGGTAGTACTGGAAGAAGAGGTGGTCTGTTTGGATGAAGAGCTGGCAGGTGTTTTTCTCAGCCTGAGCGGCTCGACGCGTCCTCAGGATCACTGGCCCAATTATATGCTCCTCTTCGTCCACTGCATGCTGTCTGTTCTTTTCCTGCAGGAGGAGAAGAGCAAAAACCATTCAGCATGGAAGTACCAACACAACACATCTTCTAACCCATCCAAAAATCCATTATTATCTGTAGTAACCTTCCGTTATGCTACTGTTGCTACTGGCTCCAGGAAAATTCTAGAAAAGCAAAATAGAAAAGCAAGAAACAGTTCTGAACACAGAGTTATTCAGGTTTTATGCAGGAGACAAGGCTGTTTCACCTGTTCAGTGTAAGAGTAGCCCAACATCACTCACACTTTCAAATACAATGCAATATCAGTCTTTCTCAGGGAGCTCAACAGTGAAGCATCATCTGGCTTGTTATAACTGTTATTTGGTGTTTTTTATTAGTTCAACTGTGCTGCTTCAACTGTGGGTGGACTAGTGGTGCAGCGTCCTCCCACCTCTCAACAACATACTGGATTGGCAACTCTAAATTGCCCCTAGGTGTGAAGGATGCTCTGCAAAAGAGTGGTACACTCATCATGACTTTTAACATCCATCCATTTTCTGTACTACATATCCTACACAGGGTCATGGGGAGCCCGGAGCCTATCCCAGGAGACTCGGGGCTCGAGGTGGGGGACACCCTGGACGGGGTGCCAACCCTTCGCAGGGCACCCATTCACACACATCGGACAATTTGGAAGTGCCAAATCAGCCTACAAAGCATGTTTTTGGACTTGGTGAGGAAGCCAGAGTACCTGGAGGAAACCCCCGAAGCACGGAGAGAACATGCAAACTCTGCGCACACAGGGAAGAGGCAGAATTCAATCCCAGAACCCAGGAGGGGCGAGGTAAATGTGCTAACTACTAAGCCACCGTTCCACCCATTTAACAATTTTAAGCTATTTTGCTATGCCTATATAGTTAAATAAAAGACAAACCTAATGGGCAATATTAGAAAAATTAGGGGGGAAAGATAAATAAACAAAACAAGAACGAGTGAAACGAGGAACAAAAGTAAGAATAAAAACAAAGAAGGAAGAAAAGAAAGAGAGTGAAAGAAACAAAGTAAAAAAAAACCCTGAAACGTCAAACAAAGGAAAATGAGAAAGAACAAAGAAACAAAGAAAGGAAGACTTTGTGCAAATACCCCATATGACATTTTTTAAGCCATCAGCAAAAATTTAAAATTCTAGATGTCTTCAATAAGACACTTATTATGCATTAAGCAGAGGCTTTTTTGTTGCTTTAGACTCTATGTTTTTGTTCTGAATATTGAAGTCAAAGTTCTGCTATACTGGAGGAGGCAGAAACAGACGGGAGAGGTTTTTTGGTGCATAAAAAGCATCCAAGGACTGAAAAAATGCCAGAATGTGCCGCCACACCCAATCCTGATTACTCCCTAAATAACAAAATAAGACAACTTTTAAAAGCTCACAAGCAAAGAGCCTGGCGCTTTTAAAAGCTCTGAATGTCTCAGAGTAATGTAATAATTTCTCTGCGCTGTTGTCACCTTTCCTCTAATCATATATCAGGTGAAGCGAGAAGCAACACATCACTTCTGACAGAAACACAACCATTTTAATTTCAGGAATAGAAGAGAAACAACTCTGTGTTACTATTTCATATTTCTGATACAATGTATTTCATCTCAAACTGCTTTAGGTATCAGTACAGTATGTTTTTGTATGTTTTTGTGCATTGTAGGAGCATTTCTCAACGATGTGGACTGACCTCAGCGGGAGTCTCCACAGCGGATGCCTGGTACTTCCTCATCCTCTCGAACACGGAGTGATCTGCACAGCCTCCCTCTCGGCCGTACTTGTGAGGGTAATCTAGGGATGAAGAAAGATGAAGATAGATAAAAAACAAATGCACACAGGGCAGGACGATTCAATCTGACCTGCAAATAGCTGGATTCTCAGCCATTTGAATGAATTCATTTAAAATGGAGATCTGAAATGTTCTTTCACCTGCACGGTACATGTAACCCAAATTAATACACATGCAAGAGGTAGCATTTAGTGTCAAAAGAAACATGAAGTCCCATCAGAGCTTTTCTCAATTCTGAATCATGTGCATATATAACATTTTTATTCTGATGAGCCATGAGTCAGATTATTAATACATTTTTAGGTATCAAGCTTTAGCTAAAGTGGCTCCAGGTTTAAAATTAAACAGTAATACCCTAATTAAAGTAATTGGTGTTTTCCAGCATGGCTGCAGTGGCCCACTGAGAATAAGACTGGCCATAGGCCAGGTTTAAACAGAAAACTAACAGTGGCAATAACACTGCAATAAAACACAGAGTTAGCATGGACTAAAGCAGGTTTCAGAAATAATAATGTGTATGAAACCTACTCCAAGGTTACACACTAATGCAGGTAAAATTTGTAGTACTTTGAACATGCCATCTCATCACTACATTAATCAGACCAGAGAGGGGATATGAAATAAAAAAAATGAAATGAAAACTGTGCTTTCTCAATGAGCTGCCTTCAAGTAACTAATTGACATACATGCACATTATTGTCCACAACAAAACATCTGCCACTGAAGCTGCAATGGTTTAAAAACAGGAGTCGCTGACCTAGGGGCAGTTTATCATCCATTGTTCGCTATAGTATTTTTCGAGTGCTTGTTTCAGTCTGTTGAAATACCACAGGGTCCAAATCCAGACCCTGATCTGCCGGTTGACAGCACCGCAAAACCTAGCCTAAAAGAAAAATACACTGTTCAGTTGCGTGTGTGTGAAAGCCTGGAGAAGTTGCATTGTCGCTGTAGCCTGCTTTGCTGCTGTCTGCCTGAGACAGATACAGAGTTGCCCGAGAACTAATGAGTGCCTGGGGAATTACAACCGCCAACATCTCTCTATTTCTTACTCTCTCTCTCTCTTTTTGTCTAGTGCCTCTGTCCTCTCATCTATCCTCCCTCACTCTCTACATCTCTCTCCATCCTTTGCACGGGCCAGAATTTAAAGCCGCAAGGAGACTCTCCACTGGTGCAACCTCAGGCCTCGGTTCCGTCCTGAATGTGAACAAGGCCTGAGGCTGCCTCGGAACACAGCCCTACTACAAACTTTTCCAGCTTTACCCAAAAAATAAAACAATGCTGACACATGGCAGGTCAGGAGACGAGAACAAGGAGCTATTTTGGGGACATGCAACACGCTTGCTGGAAACAGAATGTGAAGGTGATGAGTGCTAGAAAACAAAGCAGCAGAACGTGAAGTTGTGCTGTGTGTCTCGAATTACTGAGGCCAAGGCTGGAAGAAAGACGAGGCAGTGGATGTGTTCATGATGCGAGAGAACAGCCTTATCATACTTATCAGCCTTATCATACCTACACCCCATAAAAGCAAAGAACATTGTCCAGATTCTCCCTATCTCACGCTGTAATACAGAGCGGAAAACAAGAAGCACCTACATACATACAGTGTAGGGATGGGCGATATGGACTCAAAACTATATCACGATATTTTCTGGTATTTATTGCGATTACGATATCAGTGACGATATAAATATAGCACCGTGCACCACTGTTTTTGGCTACAGGGATAGCTGTGATCTTGAGAGCCTCAAAAACACAAACACTGATCTAAAAATAAAACAGATTTTCTGTAACCAAATCAGTTCCAGATTGTAGAGGTAGCTCCTCTACGAGTCGCAGACAATCGCAGACAGAAATACGGCATCAGCTAGACTTTATCGTTATTATCGCAGGAGGACTAATTCTTATTGTGGAGAGAATTTCTACCGGTATATCGCAAACGATAAGATATCGCCCAACCCTAATACCGTGCGACAGAAAATAGCACTTTTCCATCAAACTTTCCCAGCATGGCAGGGAACATCAACCTCACCAACAGACCCAACCCCAGCTGAATGTGTCGGTTTCCCAGCTCATTCCCACACGTGAAAGTAGAAGGGCTTTCTCTGGAAATGATCAGCTGGTGAGTAGTAATATGTTTTTTTTAGTAAAATACTCAGAATTAATTTTCAAATATTTTCAAAACTAGGCATATTTTAGTTAACGACTCATTGGATAAATATAATACCTTTCATAATAGTAGTTTGTGATTTAACAACATTTACCATACACACACATCACTTACCCACACACACCAATCATTTATCACAGGTTTGTCTTGCAGTCGCTAGCAATCACTTGACCGGGTCACGCTGGAAATTCACTCACTGCCAGACTGCTATTAAATACCGATTACCAGCTCACACACATGCGCACGCATGAACACACGCAAAACATGCACTACGTACACATATACAGAACGAGATATCCGTCAATACCTTTTACTCTCTCATCTGTGAAGTCTTAAAGGCATTCTTAACATTCTTACTCATCATCATTTCTGGATAATAATCATACAATATGTCTATGCATATCTCTCAAACCTGAATCAAATTTAAGACCATCTTTAAGACCAAATCTACAGTATGATATACAGAATCTAAAAGCACTTCAAAATATCGCATAATTATTTATTCTATAGTAAAACTTTCCACAAGGACAGTGTTTAACCAGCAAAAGTATTTTGGTTCGACAAAAATCAATCAATCAATCAATCAAAAGACACTAGACTAGATTAAGAATATCTGTGGCCTAAAACTAAGCATATGTAAAATCAAATTTAAGACATTTCAACAAAATACATATTAAGTAAGTGCTGTAAAATGAAAAACACCTTTTAAAGGCCTTTTAAGGTTCTGTGCGCATTGTTAGTAATGTGAATTACACAGGGTGTCCCAAAAGTCTGCATATATAGGGGGAAATAAACACTTCAGCAAAATGTCTTCCAAAAATGTTCATACTTTGTTTATATATATTTTTTCAGATAGCCTTTAAGAATGCCATTGACCAAAAAAAAAAAAAAAGAAAAAAGTAAAAAAAGAACATATTGAAATCATTCTCATGGTCGGATCGGGAAAATCTTTAGCAGCAAACAATGCAAACACATCACACACGACACTGCTGCCAAACTCATTAACAAATTCAAAAAGATTGGAAGTGTTACGGACCAACCGAGAAGCGGACGTCCACAAACATCCACCAACGAAAGCACAAGCAACATGGTAGATCATGCTGACTAGCCTACAACAACAATGTCTCGGTTGTTGGTTTTTGGTCCTGATAGGATGTCATTTAGGGAACTTTTATTAAAATATGCAGATGTGATTTGGTGAAGATGATTCTCAGTGATTCTCTCTGAACGAGTTCAAACTTCAGCTGTACCTTTCTGAATGTCTAGTGTTGATTAGGATGATGCTGGTACTGCAGTCAAATTCGAGAATTAAATTGAACAGAAAACTTGTCATCTTTGACCATAAAAAAACTAGCCCAGCTTACACAAGACTTCTGCAAACATTTCTTCTTATAACCCGCTGCACCTGCTAAACAAATAAGGGGGGAATATAGAAATATGTTTTACAGTCCAGATAGTATGTTATCTTCCACTGATGTGATGGGAGAAGGAGCAAATGGTTTCTAACATGAGTCAGTACTTTCAGTGAGAAGAGACTCTGCCTTGTTACCTTACCTGCTAAAAATCTCGTTAGTGAGTGCATCCTCGCAGTCATGCCTCTCACACTTCCACACAGCTCTCCCAGCTGCTCATCAAAGCAAAGCGCACTGCAGATTGCTGACCAGAAATGCTCCACTACTTACTGCCTTTCTAAGAATCTCTTTGTTGCTATGTCTGTCTCTTTTTTAGATGATTAAGTCTACAGCAGGTGTAGTGCCCGAGATGGACCACTGCCATAATAAAACAAAAAACACTGCAGAACCGCATCCAGGTTATGTTCGGGTAACAAGCTATCTATTTCATGTTAGGTAATGTTTACTTCCTGCACTTTTAGGAAATGAATCAGTGATGGGGTGATGTGGAACAGATTTATCTCTGCTACAAAGCACTGACACTGTAGACTCCTTCCAAAAACACTAAAGAATCGTCTCCTCACAGGAAAGAAATAATCGATACCTTCTGACGAATCAGAATCTAGACTTCAAGCACACATATCAGTAGATTGCGATCAAGCCAGCCAGCTATTTAAGTAGCCTAGTTTAGCCTAGTTTAGATCCTAAGCTAAATGTATTTAAAGTGCACCTACTATGGTTTTTCAAATATTACCTTTCATGTAGTGTTATAGAGCTGTTTGTGAATGTAAAAAGTCTGCAAAGTTTAAAAAAATCAAAGCACAAGACAAACGGAGTTACTGACTCCCAAAAGAAGGAACCAATTCTGAACGGCTGAAACGATTCGTTAGTAATTCCAGACTTACTTCCTGTACTAACCTACGTGGGTTTGGAACAAAAAACCCTCCTCTGGTCTTCATAAGCTACTAGTGAACAGACGGAGCTGAAACTCGTTATGGTAGTGGGCGTTTCCTTTTTGAAACATGCTGACAATGGTAGACCAATCACAACAGACTGGGACATCTGACCAATCGGAGCAGAGTATGCTCTCTCCAAGGAGGAGTTGAGAATGAATCCTTTAGAACTGATCATTTAACGAGTCGTTTGTGACACATGTGTGTGTGTGGGCGGGGGGAGATGGGGGGGGAGGTGTTGCTACAGTTGAAATTATGAGCACATTAACGTGTTTTTTGACCTTGGATGCATGTAAATCTATTGTATGAGACCATTAAAACAAAATTAGGCGCATTTCAAAACCATAATAGGTGCTCTTTAATACCTTATATTATGGTGCTACTAGGTAGCTAGATAGTAAAGTTTTACCAACCTACTTGAATGACAGCCCCTCTTTAACCTGACAAGTTATCAAGTTAAATAATAAAACTCGGAAATATTCGCCATATCAGAAACCACGGGTTCAAACCCCGACAATGCCACAGCCATCTGTGGCTAGGGGTCAAGGGAGCAAACTTAGCTGTGCTCTCTGTGTGGGAGGGATGACATACTCTCACTCCCATGTCAATCACAGCAACACCAGCCAATTGTGAGTGTCCGTAAGGTCATGCATGTGGAAGATGTGCTTTCTTCAGAGTGTTTCGTGCAGCAGAAGCAATAAGATGTGGTTGGCTTGGCTTCGTGTATCTTGGAGGAAACGTGTGATAGCCCTCACTCGTCCCAGTTGGTAGCTGCTGTATGATGGGGCGAGCTGGCTGGAGCGTAGGAATTGGTGGATGATCAAATATATGAGAAAAAGAGAGAGGGATGGGATCTGTTTTTTTTCTGGCACTGGCAGAGATGGCAGTGTGAAACAAGTGTGCTTTGTGTTAGCAGCAACATTAAGCACAGAAGGGATTTCAGCCAAAGGAACCATATTTATGACAGGACTATTTAACCTCACTGGAAGCCGGGCCAGCTTAGACACACACTGCTGGCGGATTGTCCTGAATAATTCTGAGCTGCTGCATGACGTTGTGCGTTTCTTGCAGGAATGAAAAAATGCTGCTTGTCTGATACTGTCGGCTGCCAGAGATTTAAACGACTCTGTTTGGCAGTTGTGCTTACAAAACTATTTTGCTCACTTGTAGAATGTCTGGGAGTCCTGCGACAAATATTTCATGAAGGTTGAATGTTAAAGAGTTTTGTTTTATTTCTTGATTTGTCGTGTTAACCGCAGCACTCTGGCTGAAATTCCCCACAAGCCACTGAATTAGGCAGTTGACTGTCCCTGATCTATAACACAAGGGTGACCACCACAGTTACCAAACTGAGCTTTCATTTTCAATACTAGTATTCCACTGGAAAGACAACATCTCTGGGAAATATGACTATAAGTTATCATCAACACAATAAATGATAATCGCTTGTATATGCTTATAGCAGGTATCATCAGTACTAAAACAGAACAAAAAATAACTGAACTAATTGTTTGGCAGAGGCTTCTGTTTTATTAGCAAACCTCAGCAAAATGAAATATATGTTGAAAATAGCTTAGTGGTTAACCCCGTTGCCTCCAAAGACACGCATTGTAGCCGGATTAGCATTTCCAAATTGTCCAGTGTGTGAGTGTGTGTGCGATTGTGCCTTGCGATGGGTTGGCACCCCGTCCAGGGTGTCCCCCGCCTTGTGCCACGAGTTCCCTGCGTCCCTGTGTAGGATAAGCGGTATGGAAAACGGATGGGAGGTTGGATGTTTTCATGGATTATATATAATATGATTTTTTTTTTTGCCATATCACCATCTCTAATATAAATGCTTCCATATACATCACCAAGAAGTTTTTTTTTTTTTTTTACAATTGTTTGAGAGTGGGGGTTCTTTTTCATCTGAGGCACTGAAAAGTATACCAATATCTAAAAGAGTGATGGAAAGAGATGACAGTAGTTTTCCAGGAAAAAAAAAAAAAAAAAAAAAAGTGCAACATTTAATTGAAATGCCCAAGTAAATTATGCAACACATTTGGAAGGAAATATAGCTACTTTATAGAAGAAACAAATAATCCAAAAATAAACCCATACTGTGATGCATCTGATCACGTTCATTCTAGGACATTTTCACTGTAAATAAATAAGGTCTGTATGAAAGGAAGAAGAATGAGTGCTCTATTATGAAAGAGGGGCACAAACGTGCTGGGGTGTTTCTCCACGAGGGGGCAGTAAAGGAAGCAGCACGAGGCTATGTGATGGATCTTGATGGAGCGTAATTGCCAACCAGGCTAATCAAAAGGGGGGTTATGGAGCTCCTCTGGAAAAACTAAGATTTAGACATTCCTACATTCTGACGTATTAATTCAGTAATAATTTAGTTATTTAGTTATTTAGTAACATACCATTTGCCACATCAGTAGCCTCAAAGGATCTTCAGTGGTGTGACTCGGTGTGTTTACATGTACACATGTAAACAATAGTCACAATAATAAACATTTCAGCTGTAACTGGAGCAACAGGTTTACTTAAGAACTTAAAGTCATCTGATATTGGGTCTAAGTCAGCTAATAATAGTACCATTATTTTTGCAAACATGATGCACGCCCCTTGAGTCACTTTGTAACTCGTCAATAAACCACAGAAGAAAGGCATGTCATACAATTCAAATTGTTCTTCTTTTTTGAGAGTTTATATATATATATATATATATATATATATATATATATAAAATCTGATTATCAATTATCTTTAACATGTTTTCTGCAGTCTGGTAACAGCTTTAATACTCTTTAAGGTATTGTGGTATGGTGCTTACATGCCCAGTTAAATGCAACCAGATATTGATTATTCATTTGCATGTCAATGACGCTGAACGTAAGATGTTTTTTTTCGATGAGGGAAACAGGAAACATATGGTGAAACTTGGACCCGAACAACCGGCGAGTCGAAATGAACATCAGGACTTGTCTGGGACATACAATACAACTAAAGCAAAAAAATAAAAAGAAAGAAAGAAAGAAAGAAAGAAAGAATAAAAAAACTTCAGTAATGTGGACACATTATAGGGTTTTTTCCTTGCAAACAATGCAATTCCCAAAAGTTGTTGGTTCCCTCTTCTATTTATAACATCTAGTTATGAAATTAATGCATTATTCATAATAATAACTTGATGGCAGATGTGGGTGTGGGGTGTGTGTGTGTGTCTGTGTGTGTGTGTGTAAATAAAAGATGAAGGAAATGGCACTGCCTAAACACTTTTTTCTAATGTTAATTTTCAAACACCATTTCAATTTTAACACTTTTATTTGACCTCGTCGGGTCAAAAGTGAGCGTCATCTCGATAATAAGACTTCAATATGCTTGCTTATGTTTATTATAGAGATGAAGCAGAGTGCATTTCGTATCGAAAACTGAGCAGAAATGCACGAGTCGTTCTGATAAGAGTTATAAGTGTATATTTCCTAACTGATAAGTGTAATATCTAGGCGGATGGGTGGAGTGTGTAGAGGAACACAAACAGATATTAAACAGGATATTAACAGGGATATTCACCATGCTATGGTTACAGTGCTGTTAGGAAAGGGAGGAAAGATCTACGTTAGGGGGAAATCAGAAATTATACAGTCATTACTGATAATCTCGCTTTGGAAAAACAGACACACCCAAAGAGAATACACACACACACACACACAAACAGAGCCTAGAAACTGGATTTTTTAGGCACAATATGTTATCAACAAGCCAGAACATGAAACAAGCCCACCCATGCGCGCACACACACACACACACACACACACACACACACAGACACACACGCAACCCTCTGCCTGACACACGTGATGATTTCTCAGCCACTGTGTGTCTCTGGGCCTGTTCCTGTCCTCGCACTTCCTGCCATCAGCCACAATACGACGGTCTTTATACTCTACGATTACAGCAGCCTTAGATTATTATTTGTCAGACTGTACCAGGTGATGTGAATAAAATCTGTGCGATAATATCTTCCGTGTCCTCCATGTCAGATTTTATGATGCAGATCCTCTAACGGTAGCACTGCTATTAAAGAAAATTACTACGTTCTACATCATTACTTCATCAATCAATGTGTTCCAGGTTCACACAGAAAATAAACCGAAACATTCTTCAAAGTGAGCGCGAGGTAATAAGGATATTCGTGCGGCTTATCGACGAGTGTCGTTCACAATCTGAGGTTTTAATAAAAAAGATTTCTGCCTACAGTTTCAATGGAATGAAATCGCCCAGGTTTTAATATTCGTTATGTAGTCCTTTCCACTGACTTCTTTATTACTGCAGCGCCATAACACCACGCCTTTAACTAACCCTAACCTCAGCACACACAAAGCAAAGCTATTTTCACTCCGTACAGGATTTAATGATTATTAATATTGTTGTGCCCAAAAATGCTTGATTGTGCTTTTTTCAAAAATTTGTGATGTTTTTTTTTTTTTTTTTTTTCCAAACTACTCGATTTGACGAAATTGCAGTTGCAGGAAATTGTTTTGCACTGTCTTTCGCAGTGATTGTTTATAAATGAGACCTTTTAGCTGTACTCGTGTTCGACGTACGTGAATCGAAGAGGACTTTGACTGCATGCGCATTTCGATGACATCACATGACGTGTCTTGGCCCAAAACTGCGGTTATTTTGAAAAATCGCAAGCTCCTCTTAATATTGCGGCATTTGCATGATTTTACATTCATTTCTGCGATCGCAAAATCCTGGCAGTTCAGAATTATTGTCTGTGTGTATGTGTGTGTGTGTGTGTGTGTGTGTGTGTGTGGTAGAGAACCTTGGGAATAAATACTGTTTCCAAAGATACTGAGGATTTTTTTTATAGTCTTTTCTGTATTAAAGCAGTTCGCTCCCATAATCTCATGCTGTTAATACACATCAGACTGTTGACTGCTCATAAACACAATAATATGCACAATATCATATCATACAAGCACGCTTCTGGGCCTAAAACTGGCTCTCTGCTCATACTAAAGCTGCAGTGTGTCATTTGTTTTGTGTCCAGACCTATAATAATTATACACTTTTTAAAAAAAAGTGTGATTAGCCAATAAGCGGGGTGGACGAATAATCCCAGACTTACATTTAAACTCCGTTTGATTCATGCAGTATTTCCTGGTGGTGCAACACATTACTACTCGTTCCTGAATTACATCGCCTGCTAAACTAGAAGCATAAATACACGGCCAGACCGTGATGCAAGAAAAGAAAAGCACAGCTCAGGCACTCATTCAATTTCAGTAACCGCTTTATCCTGGTCAGAGTCGATCCGGTGCTACTGCACAGCCTGAAAACCACAGCTCATAGCTCAGAGCTCAAATGTTAGCCAAAGACTTACTGCCATATTGTTGAGGGTGCACGCTCAAGAGCAATCTCATTATCAGGAGAGAATAAGAAAAGGGTCATCCTGAAGATTTAAGTACATACTTGAGTTGATTATTCTGTATTAATGCACTTAACTAGTATGTTATACCCTGGATATAAATTATGTTAGCGACATTTTATTATACTTTATATATATCTAGACAAGCGTAACAGAAGAATCGGTAATTGACCCAGCAGCACAAGCCTTCATTGCTACAATGATTTGATTTGGAAGTTGACTAAAGCTCCTCAGCTCAGAAAGCTTCATAATTAGAGTAAAACAAACCCTGATGCGGAGCTTTTAAGGTTTGTGTAGCTATAACTAGCACTTCTATACCAAGAGGGGAAAACCTGACGAAAAAAATCTAGTTATGTTCACACTGCAAATTTACACATACTCTGAGATACTATTTAAATCTTTTGTGAGGTTGTTCAAATCTCTTTTAACGTAATCTCCATTAATATCCACCACCTGTTTAGACAAAAGAAGTGAAATTGAATCAGAATCAGAATTTTTGAGTTCACACTGTAAAAGACAGATCAGATCGGTATCAGATCTTAAGACAAAATGGATTTGGTTCACTTTGCCTGCGGTGGGACTGAGGCTTGTGTGTAACTAGGAAAAACAGATTTGCTAGAATGTGAATATAGCCAAAGTGGTCCAAACTGGATTTGAAAAAGATAGATTTGCGTTCATACAAGTCTGTGTCACATTTAGGTATTTTAAGCTTTTAACACTGATATATCTCTGAGAACATGCACTCACCGATGTCGTCCTCATGGTAGATGACAGAGTGGTAGGGTACTTTTCGTGCTCCAAGGTATCGCTCAGCCGGTTCCACATAATACATGCCTCGATGACTCTGAATGAAGCCCTCAAACTTTCCATCCACAATAGACCCATGAGTCAGAGTGTCCTTCTCACCTGAGGAGAAAACACACACATTAATACATGCATTAACACGGGTTAGGAAGGCAGAAGCCAGGCTGCAAAACTGTTTAGTCAGGGGCAGTTTCAGAAAAACTCACACATACAGTGCTGTGAAAAAGTATTTGCCCAATCCTGACTTCTTCTGTTTCTGTGTATATCTCATACTAAACAGTTTTAGACCTTCAAATGAAATACAACATAAAACAAGCGTAACCTGAGTAAACACACAATACAGTTTTTATTTTAAACTTAAAATCTGTTTGTGCCACCTTTAGCAGTAATAAATGCAGTGTAACCAAACACTTCCGATAACTAGAGATCAGTCTTTCACTTACTTCTAGGACTAGGATTTACTCCTATGCTTCGGATCCTTGTCTTGCTGCATAATCCAGTTGCGCCTGAGTTTCAATTTACAGACTGAAGACCGGACATTCTCCTTTAGGATTTTCTGAATTCATGTTTCCCTCAATTACTGCAAGTTGCCCAGGCCCTGAAGCAGCAAAGCATCCCCACACCATCACACTTC
>JANDJT010000164.1:11211293-11238480 GCA_024331685.1 Stegophilus panzeri
AGTTCCTGTCCACCAATGATACTATAACCAATCAGTCCACAGTTCCTGTCCACCAATGATACTATAACCAATCAGTCTACAGTTCCTGGCTACCAATGATACTATAACCAATCAGTCCACAGTTCCTGTCCACCAATGATACTATAACCAATCAGTCCACAGTTCCTGTCCCCAAAGCCCAGCATAACCAATCAGTCCACAGTTTCTCTCATCCAATGCCACCATCGCCCAACAGTACTGTATCCAATCAGTCCACAGTTCCTGCCTAAAATGTAGCCGATCAAAAACTCTTACATGAAGATTATGGCTGGCTCAGTTTCAGGAAAGATTTGTCCGTTTGGGGTTTAGTGCTGGACTTCAACTGATGTGAATATATATTTGATTAAGCTGCAAAACAACAAATGATTATTCATTCATATTATGTAAAAACCTGTGTCCATTTTTAACTTAGAGTTGGTAAGGAAAGTGAAAACAGATGAAGAAAGGGAAGCAGAAAGCAGAACAGAGAGAGAATATAGTGAGAGAGTTAACACGAGTAACACGCCTTGTACACACACACTCACACACACACACACACTTGACATGTTAATGAGCTCAGCACTGACATGTGAGCAGTAATCTTAATGAGTGCCGACAGGTTGAGCCGTGTTACCGGAGACGAGCCCAGAGTTTCAGTCACTGATGATTCTAGTGCCCTCAGCTACTTCACTTCACAACTCAGAAGTGTGCATTACCTACAGTGATACACACTTCAGAGTGTGGCCACTTACAGTACAAAGACTAGAGGGAATGGCATCAAACCCAGCTGAACAAAATTCCCTTTTCAACATACGCACTCAGTGACTATGTAGTGATCCTGCACTATGCAGTATATTTTATCCACATACATCGTGTACTTAACTAGCATCTGGATTTTGCAGGGTTGTAACATCTCAAATGGAGCGTTAACATTTTGCATTCAACGTTATTGACAAATTACTATGCAGTAGAAAAATGGAGCTAATCCGCCACACGTTTAGTGTTGCACTGTTAGTTTACAGAAGGGATTCGTTAGAGTTTCCTGCGGAAACAGGATCCGGCACCTCCGAAATACAGCACACCTGCGTTTAGGAACCTTTTTATGTGAATCCGCCACCTCTGCAGCTGGCTGTTTAAAGTCTCACGCAACAACATTATCACAACAAATAGTTTAAGTTTTTAATTCACCAAAAGTAAAACAGAACAAAAAAAATTATAAAAACGCTAATCTTATATTACCGCTGCTCAAATATGGCTAACAGCCAATCGATAGCCTCTTTCACATAACGTAATCATTTGAAATTCAAAGGTCACCTGAATTCCTTGTCACGAAGCGAAGCCTACAGTCACGTAGCATTGTAGAGTGTGTCATGGTGAAAAGAAAGCAGTTATCATTAACAGCATTTTTTAAGAACACAAACCACGACAGTGAGAAAACGGAGCAAAACACTAAGAATGATAAGCGCCCAAGAGAGCGAGCGGCAGCAGGTCACTGATGAAGCAGTTTGGCGGCCGTTTCCATGACTAGCAGTGATAACGCTAGACTTTGGAAGGTTTTTAGAAGCGCTTACGAGGCCAAGCGTTGTCAACCTGCGCGTGGCTTTGAAAGTGTGACTGACTGCACGGAATTGAGTTAACATCCCATGTACAGTTATTCCGGCTTTTAGGGAGTACAAGGACTCAAATACACTAAAACCTCCAAAAGGACTGAGGCAGTTGTTAGCTACTGTGAATACCGCACCGATCTTGAGCAGGGTTTCTCCAAAATGAATGTCATTTGTAGCTCGCAGCGTGAATCCCTTTTCATCCCCACCACCTCGTCTCGTGGGTCCACCGCTTACGAAGTTCAATCCTGAGGCATTTGTGCACTTATGGATACGTAAGGGACACAGGGAAGAGGAGGAGGACACTGACATGACCTCTTTGTGGAATCGTTTTTGTTAGGTAAGATGCTTTTTTTTTCTTGATTATGTTGTAGTTTATTGTAAGTACACTTACTGTATGAAACGTAGCTTTGTTTTCAAAGTGCTTTGGGCAAATGTGTTTTGTAGCTAACTGAGGTGACACATAAACTGACAGAATGTGCAATCCATAAATATTTCCTATATTTCCTAAATATTTGCTATAAACCCGTTAAGTCACTGTACCAGTGTGATCAATTACATAGGCCTACCTATCAGCACTGAATATCACTGGCTACGTGAGATTCTAGAAGCACTTTTACACGTTTGTAAGTTCAGGGACCGGGACCTTTCACGTGTGTCCCGACCTGCAGGACGTTCCGGGACCTGCAGATTCACAAATTAAGCAATGGTTTAGAGAGCTGTTTCTGTTGTATCCCAGTTATTTTGATCCTGATCCTTGATATTTGTATTATTACTTTTAATAGACAGAAAGAAAAAAACAAGCTCTAA
Source organism: Stegophilus panzeri (assembly GCA_024331685.1). Lineage (NCBI taxonomy): Eukaryota > Metazoa > Chordata > Actinopteri > Siluriformes > Trichomycteridae > Stegophilus > Stegophilus panzeri. The sequence continues at coordinate 11,213,726 of JANDJT010000164.1, forward strand.
TATTACTGACGTTCATAAAACAAGCAAAAGGCACAAGGCGATGTACAGTTATGCTGTAAAGAGATGTACAGTTATGCTGACTCATTCTCTCTGCGCTCCAAGGGCTAACAACCTTCAGTTGAACTGATAAAGTAATGGAAAGGTAAATGGCTGTTTGGAGGAAACAGTGAAGGCAACACAACAAGGGAGTGTTATCAAAGATTAATCAAACACATGAAAGAAACGGATAAGAGTCTCTTATTCGACTAAAGTACACACAGGGAGGAGTCTACAACAATGTATTTGAGTCTACACAAACCTTTTGTGGTACATTCTCCACTGTGCTCTTGGTTTCCAAATGGCAATGGGGCTCTCGCTCAGTGGTTCTCGGGGTCCTGGGATTTGAATTCACAACCTTCTGATAACTAGAAGTCAATGCACACAGCAAGTCAAGCCTCATTCAAGTTCACGTAAGGAAATCTACAACACGCACTCCTGTTGTATTTGACGCATGGCCCATATTTACACACATTATTTACAGCTGAAGTGTTGGCCATACTGACACACTGCGTGTACGTTTGTGGACTCTCAGCACCTCGGTTATTAGCTATGTGGGCCAACAACAACTCCGACAACTCCAAACGCACTACAGGAAACCTCACAACACCAGCACACCAGCCTCTTCCTGTCATGCAGGATGTCCCGGAGAGGAAGGTTCGACTTCACATAAACAAACATGAAGGGGACTTTGTGCTTCCTGCTTTGGCTGGGCTGAAGACTGAGGAATTCAATAACACGCTCATCCTCCAGGCAAACACAGTGGAACCATATCCGATGCTGGCCTGAAACACTGGTTGGTCTCGGATTAATTTTGGACACGTTTTGATTTTAATACAGGGCGTGAGTGTTCATGGTGCTCTTTATTAAAAGTTAAACGTTCATTTTAATCATTATTTCCACTGTAAGAACCTCAACGCTGTCATCCATTGTACTTATTTTCTTGTGAGTCATTGCCACTGGCTTCTGATCTAAAAGTCTTCAAAAGATTCATGCAGATCACCGAATGGAGATTTATTTAATGAACATAACCGAGCTACACGAATATGAATCATGTCACCGTCGAAAATTACCTTCGTATGAAGTTTATTAGTTTTATCAGAGCTTTTTAATCCTGAACTTTCCACCCACAGAACCCAAACCAATTATACTGTTTCACTATATACTTTAAATCACATCAACAGCACTTATTTCTTGTTTGGATGTTATTACCGGATTTATTGTTTACATTGTACGGCCTCCGTAGATGGGGGACTACTGGGACTTTGGAAACCACTGACTTAAGGCCTCAAGAGATTAAAAAAAAAGACACTCCCTAACTTATCACCTTTTTCCCTTGTGTAATTTGCTAGTAGAATTAGGCAGCTACCAGGCTCGAGTAAAGCAGACCTTTTACATTTGCTCCTAATTAAGTTGTGCCAGACTAATATCAGACTTCCCTTGTAATGAAAGTAGAGCTGACTGTAGCACTCTGAAAACATGCCCAACCCCAGCAAGACCCTGGGGAGGTGCAATGCATCATGGATGGCATTCCAGCACTGGTGGCATCTATGATATGAGAGTAGCTGTGGGGTGTAAAGTGAAGATCAGGGAGAAGAGAACAGTCTCGACTGTATTACAGCTCCAACAGAGACCCAGAGACTCAGTGCTGTGTGTTGTACTGAGCATAGCAAAGAGTTTGACCGCTCTTATATGGATTACATACACACTGACACACTGTCTGCCGAGATCCTACAACACAACACACCGGCAGAAACACACACTTTCCAACTCACTCTGACTGCCAAAGACAGCCCACCCCCTCTCTCTCTCACTCTCTCTCACACACACACACACACACTCACACAGACATACACACACCACAAGTTCTCCAACTGTCATGCCAAGCTTTGTTTCTGAGTCAGTCTGGGAGCTGAAGTCAAGGTTTTCCCCACCGAATACACAAACAAGCTACAACTTTATTCCACTGGAGGTGGGGTTCGTTCATTTTATCAAACACACCAGAATCTGAATGAGTCGGTTTGATGTGATACGATTGTTGCGACATAAAGAAATCCTTTATAGCCGGCATGATTCAGTGTTGTGCAAACAGTTCAATTTGAATCTGAATAGGAGCAGCAGGCCCGTCTGCTACATGCTGCAGCATGCCATCGCACCAGGTCTCTGCTCAGGATCTCTGCTCATTGCTAGTGGCTGTATTTATGAAGTGTCTAATGGCTTTGATTATTGCTTTTATGGAAATTACGTGGACACCATAAAACCTTATTCGCCATTAACCGTGACAGAAATTCGAGGACGTCGCAACTTTCAAGCAAGAAAAGCAAGACTAAGAAGAGATTAATAATCTGAGATGGGTGGGAAGGGGGCGGGCGTCCGGGGAGTTAGTTAATAATGGAGACTTCAAAACACCTACGCAACTGTCAATCATTACAGATTCAAATGTGGATGTGCTCATCTGCCACTATAAGTGAGGCGGAAGAAACAACTGCTCTGTTTAACGTTTCAGGCTTAGAAGCAAGTTAACACCGTGCCATTGTCCAAATCTGTCCTGGAGGATGATAAGGAACTTTTTTGACATGCAACAATTAAGATGATAGGTGTTATGATAAAATCAAAAGTAATGCAGCTCACAGTAGTGGAAAGCCAGAGCCTGCTATTATACGTTTCTGCTCAATGTGGTTGATCTTTGCTGTTGTCTACTTTCTGTTGTCTAGACTTGTACAACTGGCTGAATTCTATGCTATGGATGTAATTGATATGCGTCCCATGGATTTGACAGAGATAAAATATATATATATATATATATATATATATATATATATTTTTTTTTTTTTTAAAAAGACAGAATGCTGAATGGCAAATTTGTGGCCGACAAGGACACATCCCCTTTGATGGGACTGAAAGACACAAAGAAAGAGAATACAGTGCCAAAAAATTAATTTAATCCATCCATTCATCCATGTTCTCTACCGCTTATCCTACACAGGGTCACGGGAAGCCTGGAGCCCATCCCAGAGAAGGCGGGGTGTGACCCCATCACAGGGCACAATCGCACACACTCACACACCCATTCATACACTACGGACAATACAGAGATGGCGATCAGCCTACAACTCATGCCTTGTAGGAGGAAACTGGAGTACCCGGAGGAAACCCCCGAAGCACGAGGAGAACATGCACACAGGGCGGAGGCGGGAATCGAACCCCCAGGCCAGGAGGTGTGAGCGTGAGTGTGCTAACCAGTTCATATAATAACTGTTCTAAATAAAAAGACATGCTCGAGCCTATTTGTTTACTCTCATCCCTTTACTGTAGCAACCTTTTTTCACTAAAAAAAATCCTTGGAAGGAAATATAGCTATTGGCTAGATGAGAGAAGAAGAGACCTTTAAGATTTGTCATGAATACTTTGAAGGTCTAAATAAAAAGGCAAGAAGTAAAAACATTTTTCCCCTTTGGAAATATAATTTTGTAATAGTCAACAGTAATTTCAATAGTATTCAGATATAAATACGCCAAAATAATACTTTAGTTTAGATACAAAGTACAATTATTTAAGTATTTTCCACTCCTGCAAGTAGTGTATGTGTAAAACTCAAGCTATTTAAAATATCTCATGTAGAATAAACTGTTCGATATGTGTGTAGCTACTTAAATAACCCAGGAATATCTGGACTTTTAGCTCCAGGTCTCTGTATTCCACAGTGTGCTTCTGATTCTCATATCTAACTGACCCTTTTCATAAGATGGACTGAAACCAGATTTTAATGACTTGGTTTCTGGTGATATTCGACTTCATTCACTTATTCTGCGCCTACACCCGTTACATTTTTGTAAACCTTTGGCAGATCAGTGCATTAGCAGAAGGACAACAGGGTGAAAGGAGCCATTTGTGGAGCGCAAACTGTCAATCACTACTGAACCCACTGGGAGGGAGGCTGAAAACGACTGGCCTCCTTCTGGGAGTGCGTATTTTTAGGACGCAGAGGGACTTTCATGTCCTGATGAAGAAAGAGATAGAGAGAAAGAGAGAGACAGAGAGAGAGAGAGAGAGAGAGAGCACAAAACAGAGGGCTGTGCTTCTACATAAGGACTGTACATAAATCTGCTGGGTCATGTAACACGTGTGAGACAGAATGAGAGTACAGTTTCCCTCTTTTCTTCTATTTGAAGGAAAATGGAAAGTAGTTACACAACCAGCATTATACTGTACCATTTTGGATCATGTGAACTAGAGGGCCAACACCACCCCACTGCATGTCAGAAAAGTGTTTTATTCCTGTTTTACCACAACAATGTGCCAAAGTCGACCTTTTTTTTTATTATTTATTAAAGAACAACACAATGTCTGCAGTGTTTAACTAGTTAGCCTCAGAAGACTAACTACAGATGAGGTCATAAATTTACATACGTCTTGCAGAATGTTAATAATTTTTTTAAAAATGGATCATAAAAATAAATAAAAAATTTCGTACTGCCCTGAATTTCCCATAACAGATGTTTACATATAGTCCACCAGACAAGAAAATGTATCGTGTCGCCTTCTTGAGCATCAGTGAATGATTGCACCTTTTGTAATAGTCATGTACGAGTCCCTCGGTTGTCCTCAGTGTGAAAAGACGGATCTCAACATCATATAGCCGCTGTTGGAAAGGTGTCAAACAGGCAGAAGATACTGGAAAAGTAAAGACTGTGCAGGACCTGGAGGATTTTTCTAAAGAACAGTGGGCAGTTTAACTGCTCAGGACAAACAAGGGACTCATGAACAACTCTCACAAAACATAAACACAGTCGCTGATCATCCAGGTAACGACACACAGGATTAAGAATCGACTGTATGTAATCTATTGAACTGGTTCATTTGTGTAAATTCAGTTATTATTGTGTCTGATGGACTATATGTAAACATCTGATCTGTGATGTAGCTTATTCAGGGCAGAACTAAATAAAAAAAATAATAAATGCAATTTTATTATCCCTATTGGTATTTTTTATATAAATTATTAACATTTGTAATGTAAACTCCTGAGCTCAACTGCAGTTTAGAAGACATTATTTATATCTATATCTATATCTATATATATATAGATAGATAGATAGATAGAAAGATAATCGGAATTTTAAAAAAAAAACCATGAACAAAACCACGACTTGACACATTTTAGCTTGATCATCAGGGGAAACGTGGACGTTTCATTATGTGCCAAACTATTGATTTGAGCAGCAGTTACATTGGTAGCAAGATTTTCTACATCCTCATTTTGATTTTTAATCCCGAAAACCCGCCACGGCCGCCAACAATGGCAGAGTCTTCTTCTAAATGTAGACACCAACACACGGAGCCTATAATCTGTAAACAACCAAACATCAATTACCATAAAGAAAACTCAGCAGTAGTATTTTACACACAAACATGCTGTCTTTAAAGATCACAGGGACACTTAAGCAGCCACGGTTTTGATCCAGAGAGCACTAGAGACCCATTTACATCATCTGCAGTGTGGAGAAGTGCATCATGGGAGACAGATCACGTCTGTGTAGATAATCGCAGTCGTATTTCTCAGCGTACGTGCGGTGCGGCGTACTCACCTGCCATGAGCGTGGAACTCTAGATGGACGAACTTGTCCTCGTGAGACAGAGCTCTTTTAGCTCGCTGGTGTTTGCTGTGAAGGACGTTCGTGTCGTAGGACAAACCCTCGTAGTGCCGAATATACTTGTTCAGGCGATTCTCATACTGACCTGGAGAGAGAGAGAGAGAGGGAGAGAGCATGAGAGAGAGAGAGAGAGCATGAGAGAGAGAGGGAGGGGGAACAGAAAAGAAAGAAAGAAGAGAAGAAAAGCACAGGACGAGAGCAAAGACGAAAAAGAAGAAAGAGGACAGAGGATGTTGTAAGAAGGTAGAACAAAAGTAAGGATGGAAATAAAAGAAGGAAGGAAAGAAGAAAAATGGTAGGGAGGAAAGGTGTGAAGGAAGGGAAAAATGCAAAGAAAGGAAAAGGACAGGGTAGATGTAAGAAGGTAGAACAAAATTATGGGTGGTAATAACAGATGGAAAGGAAGGAAGGAGGAAAAGAAGAAAGGAGGGAAGGAAGGGAAAAGAGGGAAGAAAGAAAGGAAGGAAAGAAGGAAGGAAGAATAGAAGAAGGAAAAGAAGAAAGGAAGGAAGGAAGTAATGGAAAGAAGAGCAAAAAGTAAAAGGTAGCACAGGAAGAGAAAACAAGAGTGAGGAAAGGAAAAAAGCATGGAGTATGATGTAAAGAGGTAGAATAAAGGAAGGTAAGGATAGAAGCAACAGAAGGAAAGACAAAGGGAAGCAAGGAACGAAAGAAGGATGGAAGGAAGGGGAAAGAAGGAATGAGCAAGCACAAAGAAATGAAAGGAATGACAGCAGGAAAGAAAAGTTTGAAAGAAAATGGTAGGAGAGAAGGAAGGAAGGAAAAGGTAGAGAGGACAAAAGGTGAAGGAAAAGAGGAAAGCAAAGGAGACCCAAAGAGTGATAATGCAAGAAGGGATGAGGAAGAAGGAGGAAAGGACAGAGGAAAGAGAGGGAAGCAAAGGCAGGGTGAGAAGGAAGGAAAGAAAAGGAGGAAGAGAAAGAAAACATAAGAGGGTTACACTAAAGCAGAGAGTTCTGCGCATCGTGTGTAACAGGATGATGATGAAGAGCTCACGCAGCATTTGTCTCACAGTTATGATGGAGCTGCGGTCACTAACTCGAGCATCGCGTTCCTGAAATGAAAACGCAGTGATGCTGGACTCAGGGATGCTTTTAATAAGCGTGCGTGACAGAAATATTACGCGACGCGTTCGAGCCGCCGCTGCGCTGCACGTACACGTGTTTACGCAGCCTACTGTGTACAGCGTGTCTTCTTTTGTTGGATTACATCATTCCTCAGTCTGGAAATAAGCACCTTCCTGCTACAGTATGGCTGAGCGCTAATAATAACCTGCCCTGAGAAAAGTGCTTTCCCTTCACAAAATAACACACTTCCCCTCACCTCTGCTCGAGAAGCATCACGCCCTGCGAGGCCAAGTTAATCTCACACACGCTTCACTTCTCTCCCAACTGACACTCTTAATCAAACACAAACACAAACACAAAACACTAAATCATTGCAACATGCGTGTGAAGAGGATGTGCCCGAGACGGCGTGAGACAGTGTGAGACAGTGTGAGACGGAGTGAGACAGTGTGAGACGGCATGAGACAGCGTGAGACGGCGTGAGACGGCATGAGACAGTGTGAGACAGTGTGAGACGGCGTGAGACGGAGCGCATTTCCTGTTTTTAGTGCTGCCGCTTGAGGCTTTAACCCCTTCCAAACACTGCACACACTCACTCGCACTCTCACACACTCTCACACTCAGACACACACACTCACACACCGAGAGTAATGAGAAACAAATTTGCCAATGATTAAAATGTTTTAATGTATTAAAAAATTATGTCATACTTTTATCCATTTATAGTTACATTTGATGTGGAGCGTCTGTGAAACAAGTTCGTTTCTGTGATCATATACTTTACAAAAAAACTATCAAATGTTGTTCCTTCGCTTTCTCTTGAAGTTAATAAGATTTTGCAAAATGCAGCTTGTTACCAAGAAACTAAGCACAAAGCCTTCATGGCAGAAAACTTACAGGCAAAGTGCTGACACTGGAGACTCCTTCCAAAAAATGCTAAATAAACAAGTCCTCAGAAACCTTCCCTATAGCTATTATATTATTATACGTTTTCCTCTGTTAAACCCCTTCTGAAAATTTATTCTAGAAAATGACAGCAAATCGAGGGAAGCAGGGTGGTTTAGCGGTTCGCATGTTACCTCCAGGGTTGGGGGTTTGAATCCCGTCTCCGCCTTTTGTGTGCGGAGTTAGCATGTTCTTTGTGCTTTGGGGGTTTCCTCCGGGTACTCAGGTTTCCTCCCCCAGTCCAAACACACGTGTTGTAGGTTGATTAGCATTTCTAAATTATCTGTAGTGTGTGTGCGATTGTGCCCTGCGATGGATTGGCACCCTGTCCAGGGTGTCCCCCGCCTTGTGCCCCGAGTTCCTTGGGATAGGCTCCAGGCCCCCCTGCGACCCTGTGTAGGATAAGCGGGATGGATGGATAGCAAATCAAAATGATAGACATTGAATCCAAAGTGGGTTTGAATGAAAACAGTGGATCAATAAAAAAGGTGTTTGCATTTGTAGAAATCTGATAAGAAGTTGATGCCTAGGATCTTTTACAGGCCACAACCTGACCTTCCCCTATTCTGAGGCGCGTTAATCACGAAGCGCTTTAAACTGGTGCTTCAGTGAACATGCTTGTCTCATTTAGAAAACAAATTTAGTGTCAATTCCTGTGCTTTTGTTTTCTTTCCTCACACCCTCAGAGGGAGAAGCCTCGAGGCGAGGAAGAGAGGCAGGGAAAGGAAGCGAGGGAAACGAGCGAGAGTAATTAAAGAAATGAGGAGCGCTCCATGATTCTGTTCTAGTGCTGTTCTTAGAAACGAGCTGAAACCGTTGGCTTCTGGTACGGCTGCTGTTCAGTCCATCTGCAGACTTATTTAATATGCGACGTTTAACGTGGAAGCACACAGAAAGACAAATACAGAAAGATGAAAACAAACTTGGATAAGAATGAACTCTAAACTCAAACGGTACTAAATGAATAACCGCTAGAGGTATATTCAATTTTTTTTGCAATGTATATATTTTTCACATTGCCATAAAAGCCCAGCTCTAATACCCCACTTAACACCTTGTATAAACTTCAATCAACTACGACTGCTCCAAAGCAGGGTGTGTGTCCAGTGTACATGGTTTGATTAGGTCAGGCTGTGCACAAATAACAGATGGAAGTGCCACATCTTGACAGAGTACTTGAGAGAGTTTCAGCTCAGCAGCATGCCGTCACATCCTCATTAGCGCTGGATAATCTGCAAGAGTTTGTGTTTAAAAAAACAAAAACAACAACACATGGCGTTTAAATTAGAGACGCGCCGATACTAAATTTCTCAGCCGATACCGATAACCGATTATTCAGAGTGATATCGGCCGATACCGATAGTTCTGCTTTTAGTGCCTTCTTTTAAATGAATAATAATTAATTCCACAATTCTGAAAGAAATGCAGATAAAAACTTTACTCTCTCCATTTCAACAAGTTGTTTCACAGTAACTGGTCTCACAAACAGAAAACACATTACTCACATTAACATGAACACATGAACTCAATTCTGAAGATTAAAGTAAGATTTCTTAACTTATTGAATGTTTATTAATTCATATTAACATCGACTGAATTGTAAAAAACCTCCTGTTAGTCTCACATTCACTCTCCAGAAACACAAGCATTTCTACTTCATCACTGAACATCAAACTGGTCATATATAATATCAAATTTTTATATATATTAACATTAACTGGATATGAAATATACTACTCTACAATTATATCTTTCAGTGCAAAATATACTTTTTGTCAACTCATCTATAAATCTTTCAACGGTGTACTGGCGCTTTAATTCAGCGCGAGATTAGAAGAATAAGATTAGACTCGATGCCGAAACTCCCGCTTCACTGCTGCAGCGTCCGGTGTCAACATTTAGCAGTGCAGAGATTACAGAGCTTACAAACTGCAGTTTTGTCGTCGTTCCACTCAAGAGACATCTTCTTTACACACAGTACGAAATTGATGTGTTTTCCCGCCCTCTTCTGATTGACAGGATATAATCGGCCCTGATCATCAGATGTTTTTAAACTATCGGCCGATAGCGTGAAAAATTGCCTTTATCGGCCGATACCGATTATCGGCCGATACATCGGTGCATCTCTAGTTTTAATGTCTGGATAATTCTATTACACATTGTGATTGAGACGTCTAGCTAGAGATTTTGCTTCTTGTTAGAGGAATATTTTTGTATTCAACTAAAATTTGGTTCAAAATTCCTTGCAACCTAACATGACTGAATGGCGACAAGAGTTCCCTTTTAATGCTTAACCAGGACTTAGTTCATAGTTGGAAATAAGACATCAATGTGAAGTTATGTTTTGTTACCTAGTGGGCTTTTGCTGCATGTTTTTGTGATTGTTGCGGCCAAAAATGCTTGATTTTGCTGTTTGTTTTTTTCCTCGAAATTTGTGGAGTTTTGTTGTTTTTTTTTTTTTTTTTAGGAAAACTATTTAAATTGACAAAATCGCAATTGCACAAAATTATTTTTAAATTTCTGGTCTTTCGCAGTGAGGTGTGTTGGTTATTGAGACCTTTTAGCTGTACTCATATTTGACGCATGTGTATCGGAGAGGGCTTTGGCTGACGTTGTGATGATGTCACATGACGCGTCTCGGCCCTAATCTGTGGATAATCTGTGGTGATTTTGAAAAACTGCAAGCTCTCCTCTGAATTGCGGCGTTTGCTTGAGTTTGCGTTAATTTCTGCCATTGCAGAAGCGTGAAATCCTGTAGGGACTGGAGAATGTAAACACATACGTCTCTGTCCAATCGTATTTCAAACAAGCCATGTAGGCATTTCAGTAGGGAAAAATAAAATAAAACAAACAAACAAAAAGTTTATGGAAACTCTTTCCTCTCTTGACGATCTGCCTTGAGCTAAATAACGAACATAAATACACGTGATGGCCGAACCAAAGCACCTGCTACACAAGATGTGATGGCTCGTGTTTTGAAAGCTGAGATTGCTGAACTACAGCCAGTTCTTATCACGTTTATTAGCTCTGCTACGCTACACACGTTTTAAGTGCTCCTTTTGATATGCGGAAATACTTTTCAGTCGGCCCACACTGTCCAGACCGTTGATGAAGGACACAGCTGTCCTTATACTCCCTTCTGAATGGGACACTCTATATCTCTGGATCTAAAAATGTCGTCCAGGCAGCCTACTTCCAAATGGATCATACTGTTCGAGTAGAGATGGTGAATTGAATTTTCTGAAAACACAAAAGACTGTGTCACATACATCAAATGTATTCTAATTCATTATTGACATCGTTCTAATCAGGATGTAAATTTGATGTTGCACAGAAATAGAAATGCCAGAGGAACAGATGGTGTTTCAGCCAAAAGGAAGAGACGTAATTTCTTCACACTGGCAGCGATGTGACGCAATGCGACGCAGCAAAGCAACCGGAAGTCGTTCATTTTCGACGGTTTACAGTGAAGCAACAGTTGGAAACACAAGGTGCACCTTATGAAGCAGACGCTGCTACGCACTGTCACGCTACACTCCGTGCTGCTACGCCATGTGGTCTGATGTACTAAAGTAGGACGACACTGCTGTTTTCACCACAAATAACCAGCAGCAATTGCTAGGAGCAAACTTTGCTTTCATTTCATGCTGACACCAGCAGTTGTTGATGCGCTGCATTTTCTACATAAACATTTCCTGTCAGATTTTTTTGGGGCTGGAGTTCAAATCACGATAATGCCACAGCCACAATAATGCCACCCATGACTGGCAGTCTAGACTGGCCCTGCGTCCCAATTCGCAAACTATCCGTCCTAAATAGTACCCGAGATTAGACTTAGCGTGTCTCAAATCGTAGTATGTTGAATCGAGTATCCCAAAGGTACCCGGACGGTCTACTATTTCCGGTAGATTTTCGAAGTGTGGATACGTGGACACTTTTGCAGCTAATATTGTCCGCGACTCTCCTTGCGCGAGGGAGGTGGAGGTTTGTGACGGTTTCCGTCACCGAATTCAAGCACGCATTGTAGAAAGGTGTGAATGAAATGGGGGAAAAATAAACCAAGGGAGTGATTAATTCAGTTATTTAGTATAAATTATATAAGGAATAGTTTGTTTATGCTGACGGTGTTCTCAGTCTTCTGGGCAACAACGTTGTCTTCCATGACATGTTAGTACGTCCCAGTACTTGCATAAAGAGAGTACATACTTATAGTACATAGTATAAGGAGGCAAATTGGGATGCAGGGTGGGAATCTAAACTGACCATGCTCTCTGGGTGGGAACGGTGGCATACGTTCTCTGCCCTGTCAATCACAGCAACACTAGCCAATCGTGGGTGTCTGTGAGCTCATGTATGCGTAAGAGGGTGGAGAGCACTTTCCTACGAGTGTGTTAAGTTTCAAAAATGTGGTGGATGGCTTCACGTGTCTGGCTTCATGGACGCACGTGATAACCTTTCACCAGTTTGTACCTGTGTACAATGTAATAGGTAGAACTGGTCGGTGGGTTGGAATTGGCAAAAAAAAAAAAGTGTCATTAAAATGGGTAAGAGACCATTTGTACAAGGAAAGAAAACATATGATTGTGGTCCAATGGGTGGTTTTGCAGAAGTTCTGTAGCTTGCTATATAATATGTGTTGCCGATTCACACCAGTCAAGTGCTACCGAAGGGTAAAACCTCACCTGATCTTCAGACCAAAACAGGAGGCAAATTATTTCTAAACAAACTCGCACTATTATATGCCAAGGTGCAGTCTGAAAATGTCCGTCTCTTTATAACAAAGACTGCAAAAGTACACAATGTGGGGGAAAAAACATGGTGAACCAAATTGTCTGCCTAAGGCAGAGTTTCCCAAAAAAGTATTTAAGATATTAATATAGTTCACAAAAGGATAAAGTACCAATGCTTTGTAAAAAAAAAAAAAAAGAAGAAGAAAAAAAAAGTAATAAGTTTCTGCATTTATGACAAAGGTTTCACTTAATGTTAGTCCAGGTAAATTCTCACGAGGAACTTAGGGCAAATACTTCATGGGTCAGTCCATCTCTGCTGCGTGACCTAATTATTTTTGAGTGATTACCTCTATGTATTGGCATTGCAAAACCATCCTTTTTTTAAAATGACTATTTTACTTGGTTTAGCCACGACCACCATCTTTGTGTCATGGCACACAATAAACTTTGGTTATATCACTTTTTATGGAAACCTCAATATCTCAGCTCAGGATGGACCTAGCTCCAGGGGAACAAAAACTGATCACTGGAGCACATTACATGGTACATGTATAAACATTTTGCACATTCTTGCTCCTTAGACTTTGCACTTAAGTCCAAATGTAATACTGAAGATTGCTCCCAGTTCCACTTCCAGGGTCAATTTATAATGGGAAGGGTACAAGTCTTGGCCTTAAATTTTTTTTAGGGGGTAAAAAAATGTTTATATATGTTCTTGTACATTGTAATGTGCTCGAGAGATCGGTTTTCGTTCCCTGGAGCTAGAACCATCCTGAACTGAGATATTGAGGTTTCTGTAAACAGCTGTATAACTGTGTAGTTGTATAAGTTTTGCAATGCCAATACATAGAGGTAATCACTCCAAAAAAAAATTTGGAAAACTAAAAATGGTCAAGCAACCTGTACTGGAGCACTTGAGATGGAATGACGCGCATGATGAAGGGGTTCAGCTGACCAAAAAAAAACAATTTGTCAAAAAAAAAAATGCTTGTTTTGTTTTTTTTCTTTTACATCCATTAGCTGAATAAACGTCATCGGTTTGGATGAGAAAACGTCTTTACTGTGGCAAGGAAGTGTTGAGATTGAGAAATGTCCAAGATGAAGGGATTTATAAGATGAGCGGAAAAGAGGGAGATGTAAGGGAGAAGAGTGAAAGATGTGGTAACAGGACAGAGAGAGGGAGATGGATGATGGGTGCAGTGTGCTGAAGGCGCTGCTGTGGACTCTCCACCTGTGTGACAGCGATAAACGCCTCCACTCATCCACACACACACACACACACACACACACACACACACAGAGAGAGAGAGAGAGAGAGAGAGAGAGGGAGAAAGAGAGAGAGAGAGAGAGACAGAGACAGAGAGAGAGAGACAGAGAAAGAGAGAGAGAAAGAGAGAGGGATGGAAAGAGGGGGGGAGACAGACAGAGAGAGAAAGAGAGACAGAGAGAGAGGGAGAAAGAGAGAGAGAAAGAGAGACAGAGAGAGAGACAGAGAAAGAGAGAGAGAAAGAGAGAGGGATAGAGAGAGGGGGGGAGAGAGGGGGGAGAGACAGACAGAGAGAAAAGAGAGAGGGGGAGAGAGAGAGAGACAGAGAAAGAGAGAGAGAAAGAGAGAGGGATGGTGAGAGGGGGAGAGAGACAGACAGAGAGAGAAAGAGAGACAGAGAGAGAGGGAGAAAGAGAGAGAGAAAGAGAGACAGAGAGAGAGGGAGAAAGAGAGAGGGGGGAGAGAGAGAGACAGAGAAAGAGAGAGAGAAAGAGAGAGGGATGGAAAGAGGGGGAGAGAGACAGACAGAGAGAGAAAGAGAGAGAGAAAGAGAGACAGAGAGAGAGGGAGAAAGAGAGAGAGGGGGGAGAGAGAGAGAGAGAAACAGAGAGAGAGAGAGAAAGAATAAATAAAGCTGAACAGGACACATCAACAGTGCATTCCTTTCATTTCAAACACTCTCCCTCTCTAAGGACAGACAATCACTAGAGCACTGGAGAGGTTTTATCCGTTGTCATGCTTTATCTGCGTGGTGTTTATTATTTTCTACACCAATTCTGTTCAGTCTGAGCTTAACCTCTAAAACAAATCAGGTTCGTAGTAATCCGAGTAAGATCGAAAAGTTATGAAAGGTGTTGATTCGGACCATGCGGCTGACCTGAGACGCTGGCGACATATCATAACGTTTTAGGGCCACGGTTTGAAAAAATATAAATACAAGGTTTCAAAAATAAAGTCGTAATATAACAAGAATAAAGTTGTAATATTTCAGGAATAAAGTCATTATATGTCATAAAAAATGTCATAGTACATGATATTATGGGGGGAAAAAAATAGTAAAAAATATTTTTAAAATAAATGAATAATAGTTTGAGAAAAGTCACAATACTGTGGTGTAATTGTGCGTATCAGCACAACGAAAATAAATAAATGTGTTATTTTACAATTAAAGAAGACACATCAGCACCAGATTATTATTAATATTAGAAGTTTGAAATGACGGGGCAAGAAATTGTGTTTATTTAGAAGAAAGTCCCACATGAACTTGGAGAAATCACAGGCATTGGTCACCTTCAAGGCCTTCCAGTCTGTACAGGATTGTGTGATTGTTGTGTCTAAAAATGTTTGATTTTGCAGCTTTTTTGTGGAAAACTACTTGAATAGCCAAAATTGCAGTCGCACAAAACTGTCTTTCGCAGTGATGTTTGTTGGTAAATGAGACCTTTTAGCTGTACTCATGTTCGACGTACGTGAATCGAAGAGGGCTTTGACTGAACACGCTTTGTGATGACGTCACATGACGCTTCTTGGCCCAAATAATAATTTGCGATAATTTGGAAAAATTGCAAGCTCCTAGGAATATTGCAGAGTTTGCCTGATTTTGTGTTCATTTCTGCGATAGCAAAAATCGCTAAATGGTAAATGGTCTGCACTAATATAGTGCTTTTACACTGTGTCTCATTCACCCATTCACACACACACTCACACACCGATGGTAACAGAGCTGCCGTGCAAGGCGCTAACTTGCGATCAGGAGTAACTCGGGGTTCAGTGTCTCGCCCAAGGACACTTCGGCATGTGGAGTCATGTGGGCCGGGAATCAAACCGCCAACCCTACGATTAGTGGACAACCCGCTCTACCACCTGAGCCACGGCCGCCCCAAAAATAAAGAAATATGTTATTTGACAATTAAAGAAATACTTCAGCTTCAGATGCATCAGCACCAGATTATTATTAGTATTATATAGTATTAGCTAAAACCTGGAGGGACTGACTATCGATGGTTACATCTGCGGTATAACAGCTGGAACTCGCACACTCAGTACAGCAGTCGATTGCCCAGTGCGTTATGGCGTTATGGCCTCACCAAAAAGCTTATGTTTATGGTACGAGTCCATATGACAACGCATTGTGGACTCAGAGTGTGCCGGCCCTCCACTCCTTCAGGATCGACAATTCTGATTATCGTTCATCTTCACACCCAATATGAACAGCACGCACATGTGACCATCACTAGCTGTGAAGGTGATCACCACCTGCGATTTATTATAACTTCACCAAATCCTCATCGTCCCTTCATTTTGAAACACGAACACGATATGTACCGTTTTGTCACAGTATTACGATTTCATTCTCGAAATACTGTGACTTTTTTTCTCAGAATATCACGACGTCATTCTCAATGATTCTCTTTATTCTCTGCCCTAAAACAGTCGCAGGCTACGTCTCCATTCTTACAGTATACGTTAATCTGTACCCGACGATTTACATGGCGTGGACCAATCAGTAGCTCGGGACAATACTCGAGTACTTTTCTAATACTTTTAAATGGTCGATTGTATTGTTGTTGTTTTTTTCCATAGGCTCAGTAGGCTAGCAGTTACAATTGTTCAAAATGTTCCTGTAAACTAACTTGTGAATTTATTCTGCCATCATGAGTTGCATCATCAATATAGACAAGCCATGACACTACCTCCACCATGTTTCACAGATGAGCTTGCTTGTAAACACACAGGTACGTGGAAACACTGATGAAACTGAGCAAAATAAAGTGTAGTGTAAAGCTATCATATAGGGAACTCTCCTGCTAGCTCAATACGCCACATTCTGGTTAAACATGTCGAGAAAAAAAAGAAAGATGCTAGTTTCGCCACATTCGAATATATCTTTCATGCAAAATATGAAAGCTCACTGACAAATGTTGCAGGATATTTGCTTAGTTTTTGATACTTTTCCTAGAAAAAACAACAATGACTATGGCCAAGTTGTTTCCTATGCTGGAATTTATATAGCTAACTAGTGTACTATATTTTATGACACTACATTAGCTACCATTTTTAGTCTAGTCAAGTAGGTTTCCAGGCGACCACACTATAGGACTGGACATCTGAGGCCCTGTTTACACGAGTGCGTTTTCATTTAAAAACACATAACTTTCGCTACGGTTACGCCTGTCGTCTACACTACGCCGGAGACTTTTGGAAACGCCGAAGACCCCGTATTAGT
Source organism: Stegophilus panzeri (assembly GCA_024331685.1). NCBI lineage: Eukaryota > Metazoa > Chordata > Actinopteri > Siluriformes > Trichomycteridae > Stegophilus > Stegophilus panzeri. Next base: position 11,230,672 of record JANDJT010000164.1, read on the forward strand.
TTGAAAACTCCAGGCTCGCGTTTCAAAACGAAGACTTTTGAAAATGAAGGCATGGCTCCGCCCACATTCGCCCCCTGATTGGCTCTTCTGGATCATTGTGTATCCTTCCCTGATTCGTCAAGCCCCCACCATATGACCATTACGCTACCTTGATCGTATACACAACAACATGGAGACTGAACCGCAAGCGTTGCTGGCTTTGTCGTCATTCTTAGCAGCCACTGTGCAGTTAAATTCTGTATTTTATAAAACTGCAGCTGCTACATGCGCAAGAGGCGAGCTACGATTAGAGAAATCGACAACAAATCTCATTTCAAGCGGCGTATGTCCTACATGGAAGAGTCCTACATGTTGTACCTGCCGGTGTCTAGCAACCAACTTCCTGTTTACACCCGTATGCACATTCCCAGTGTACTTGAATGGTCATGTGACATGCGTATTCGGTCGTGTAGTGTGGACGAGGATCGTTTCTGAAACACAGCGGAAAAACACCAGTGTGGACAAGGATCGTTTTTATTTTAAAACACCGTTTTAAAAGAAAAACGCACTAGTATGAAGAGGGCCTGATTTAGTACCCTGTTATCCGTGTGCCAGTAACGCCTCAAGAGGTTAAAGAGTAAACACACCTGCGCTAAAAAGACACAAAATGAGACACAGATTTTATATAGTCCTGATCCTTTAGATCTGTCGATTCACTGTGTAGTAAAATGGTAAGAAAAAAATTAATAAATAGCATCAATGTTTTGTTTTTTTTTATTTGCTGCACAATGCCAAAGTCCCTTGGAGCAGGAATGGATCAGCAGGCAGATGGAGCTGTTCTAAATAAATCTCTATTAAAGCAACACCGTGTGTTTTAAACACCGTGTCAATCTCTCTTTACTTTCCAAAGGCCATCACTAAAGTACCGTGAAAAAAAAAAAATCTAACTGCTAAACGTCTGAGACGCGACGTTATCGTTAACTTAATGAAATCACACTGAGAACAAGTGCGTTAATCTGCATTTGTTCCACAGACTCGGAGCCTATTAAACACTTCAGTGATGTAGGAGTGAGAGAACAGCAGAGGAAGAACAGGACAGAAGAAACGAAATGGAAAAAAAAAAAGAAAACATCATGCACATAGTGAAAAAAGATGACAAATTATTATGCAGAGGTGGGGTTTTTTTCTGCCATGAAAGACTTTTCATCAAGGAGAGAAGTCCTGTTTTTGTGGGGATTTATTAGCAGTGTAAATGTTAAGCACTGGCGATCAAGCACGCGCACACACACACACACACACACACACACACACAGAGCACCTGAGGAAAAGGCACACCACATTAATCAAAACTAAACACTGGGTTTAAGGAGACAATGTGTGTCTGAGTAGGCGGGAGAGTACGCACACACACACACACACACACACACACACACACACTTCATTGCACACTTTATTGCTTTATTCTATCAAATCGTACTACAATTTCATTGTTTCATTGTTTCATTGTTTTACGACACTTTTGTGACAACGTTTGGCTTTTTGAAATCCAATGAAAGATGCAGTAAATCAATATTAAAGCTGTTGGGAGTTTTAGAAAAGTGCTAGCACTCGCTATCTGCACCTTTATAATCTCACGTCCGCGAGAGGCGTGTTGTACACATTCAACACCTTCGCATTAAACTGTGTTTTGGCTCACTGCACATTCCAACCAGTCAAGCACTTTTATTTTTATGGACTGACGGACCAGTTCATAAACATTTCGTTCGACGTTTCTATTCGGATCGGGGCTCGGGTTCTCCCTGGATGAGCCGCTGCACAACAGCAGCACATAATAATAATGACCGAGGACAAGGTTTTCACTTTTAAAAGAAAAAGGATCAGCCGGTCCATTTCCTGTGTCAGAGAGCGAGAGCAGTGGTGTCTCGATATGATACATTTTTTAATACAGCGAAAATAAGCATGTGCCTTAGCTTTCAATTTTCAATGGAGTAAAAAACATTCAACATTACAAATGTGCAATAATTGAAACTTAATAATGACGCATAAGTAAATATACCCCCAACTTTCTGATCGGTAACCCTAATTTTCTTTAAGAAGCTTTTTAGGAAGCTGGGGTCAGAGCACGGATGAGCAGAGAGGGTTAAGTGCTCTTGCTCAACAGCGGCAGCTTGGTGGGGCTTGAGCCGCTGACCTTCTGATCAGTGACCCATCAGTAACTGTTGAGCCATCACTGCCCTAACAGCTTTGTTCAGGGAATGGAACCTGGGCCATGGCAGTGAGAGCGCCGAATCCTAACCACTAGACCGCCAGGGAATAGATAAGAGGGAAAAGCCCTTGATGTGTTTTTGAATCTAGTGTTCTCTAGCAAATATGAACTTAAATAAAATAAAAGCAGTGATTTCTTTAGCTAGAACACAATCAGTGAGGACAAGCTGCCTGAATGCAGCACAGAGATTGTTTTTTGTGTAATTTTAGAGCGTGGCACCGTAAGGTGATGTCAGACATGTTTGTGGTATCGGTGCCAGTGTATTGTACTCATATTTCAATCCATTCCTCGTTGGCCGTCAGCGGCGTACCTTACCGGCTTTCCACCACACTTTAATGATTTTGGGAATCTTTGTATTGTCCGATAAGCAGATGTACTGAACTGAAAGTCTGGTATTGAACGATACGCTGTGCCATATTGTTACAGCACTAACTGTTAGAGAGCCTCAAATGGCACACTTTCCTAGTGCACAAGCCATTATAATGCAAAGAGTGTTTCACTACGGACGTGAAAACAAAATACTGTAATAAATCTAAAAGTCGTGCATATGACGCAATGGCTATCTTGAATCTTGACTGAGAGGAATGTTTGGCGTTAAAAACAGATAAAATTTGTGAAGCAAAAAAAATTCTTTTCACCAGAGCAGCACGCCATAAGATTTTCTCACGTGTAGGAGTGCACACGTGCCTAGGCCAGCCCATACACGTCCTATATGCATTCTTCACGAAGCCGTACGTTCCCACCCTGCAGCTTACATACACCCACAGTCTAGATCCAGCAGCACAGATTTGCACCAGTGTTCTGCTCTACAGATGAAAAAGGGGGGAGGGGGTTGTGTATGGCGAGATAGAAACAGAGCGCTGCATTGTTTGAGTGTGAACAGTGAATGCTCATATTGCACAAAATGACCCCACACATCACGATGCAGGATCAGCAGACTGTCACAAGGGGTTAACGTGACTTCTGACCTTGACACGCTTGGATTACTGAGCACATGACTGCAACGGCACATGATCTGGTCAGTGGTTCAGCAGCAATGGCTCTGGTTGTACAGTTTTTGGTACCTGTTCAAGATTGGCACCAAGGTTCTCTGGTTTCCTTTCACCTCCCAACAACATACTGCATTCTGTGATAACGTTACTACGCACCGAATAACGATACAGTTTTTATATTATCCTCACTGTGACTGTTCCTAATAACTCCACTTGAGCTGGTTCTTGCTTTTCAGTGATCATATTTGCTCATTTTTATGAAAAGTGCTAATAACTCTGGAGCTGGCTGTATACTGATCATCACTGAGATGAAGAGAACATAAATTGGGGATTTTAAATGATTTTAAATGAATCTTTCACTTGCATTGGAACAAACAAGCCCTGGTGCGATGGAACATAAAAGTAGTGAACAGATCACAAATAAAAAACCCTTAAACTCCCAGAATTCCACCTTCACTGAACCCTAACTGACTGTTTGTTTGTTTTTTCTCATTCTAGTCCCAAGACTATTTCCCTCAAACCATATAAACACATGACAAAAATTTTTTGCAATTTTCTGCTTGTCTGGGCCCTTCGACTGCTGCACACGGGGAATAAACAAGAAACCCAAGATGCAAGACAAATGAAGGGACCTACCAAAACGTATTGTATTGTGTTTCTTTTTTTATATTAGTCCAATTTTCCAAATGTAGCTACACTATAGTGATCAGTTTTTTTTACAGCTTGGGAGAGGAAATTGCTTTAGATGACAGTGTAATTTTGGTAAGTTTTGCTCCTGAAATCTACAGTCATACAGCTGACTCAATCTCTCAGTCCTCTGAGGGTTGATCGAGCAAAAAAAAAAAAAAAGAAAAAAAAAAAAGGAATGGAATGACCTTTAAAATGGTTATGGGGATTCAACCAAGGGTTGACAGGGAGATTATCACCCTGCAGCGCTCGCCTGATTTCCCACTAAGCAGGGCTGTGCCTGGCCAGTACGTGGATGGGAGACCTCCTGGGGAAAACTAAGGTTGCTGCTGGACATGGTATTAGCGAGGGCAGCAGGGGGTGCTCACCATGTGGTCTGTGTGGGGCCCTAATGCCCCAGTATAGTGACAGGGACACTATACTGTAAAAACAGCACTGTTTTTCAGATGAAATCCCAGGACACTTCTCGTAAAGAGTCGGGGTATAACCTCGGTGTCCTGGTGAAATTCCCCTATTAGCACTTATCTATCATTGCCCCCTAATAATCCCCATCTCTGAATTGGGTACAACACTCTCCTCTCCTCTCTCCTAATAGCTGGTGTGTGGTGGGAGTTCTGGTGCACTATGGCTGCCGTTGCATCATCCAGGTGGATGCTACACACTGGTGGTGGTTGAGGAGATTCCCCCCAACACAATGTAAAGCGCTCTGAGTGCCTAGAAAAGTGATATATAAATCTAAGGAATTATTATTATTATCAGGACTCAGGAGCAGCGTTTTTTCAGTCTATGTGTAGCCAGATTCTAGTAGAAACAACCCACTACTTAAAATATGAATGATGCAGTACATGACGCTCATTATGGCAGCTATATTATATAAATCCCGCCCCTTAGTAAAAAAGAACCAATCGCCTTTTTGAGAAAGACTTTATCAGAGATAAAGAAACGCACATTATTCACACCTTTTTTTCCTTTTCTCTCTGGTCATCCACAGATGCACTACCCCAATGGCAGCCAAGAGAACAGACTTTACTAGAAGATCTCTCGTGTAACATCCAGAGATGTGAAGTCAGCATTTAGTTGGAAGTGTCTTTACAGAGTTTCCACACACCAAGCGGTAAAGCCTGTCGCAATGGTGCAAAAACGAATAAGTGGAAACACACCCTCCTCCTCCACTGCTGACAAGTTCACCCATACAGACAGAGTGGCAAGCGTGTGATCTTCAACCTGCATGTGAATCCTCAAACAGAGGATGGGTGGAGAACTCAGAGATAATGGAGCCGCACGAGGAACAAAAGCCAAAATCGAAAACCACTGTAAGCATTGCCTACTCACCTCCTACAGCCCTGACGCAGTATTCTGTGAAGTGCAAATTACCTGTTTGAATAACGGGGAACTCCCTCCTGTGATAACACAACTTGTTGAAGTAAATCGGGTCAGCTACATTCTGCTTAGAACCAAGATCTATTGCAATCCTACAAAAAAAACTTTGGTATGCACTGCTGTTTTTGTGCTGCGAATGTGACATAGATGATAAACACTGACGAGTGTTTGAAATCAGTACAGGAATGCAGGGTTAGCGAAAAGGTGCTACGCTACGGTACTACACAACACCGTGTTGGAATGACTACACGTTTCATCCTCTATGGAAAGACAAAAAAGACAAACATGCACTCACAGAGACGAACAATACATCCGGAGTAAATAAAAGTTCAATAAAGCCGCTAAAAAAAAGAGAGGCTCATATACAGGATTTGTCTGCTTTGTGAGGAACCATCGTGAGTCGAACGAGACATTAGCCATTGTAGAGCTACTAGTTAGACAGGCATGGCAGATGTGTTCAGACAAATGAGCTTTTATTGTGGAGCTGAGAGCAGTACTGCATTGGCAAACGAAAGGGGGAGGCATTCAGAAACACAAAGGAATGAAGTACAGTTATTGTACAATGTACAGCTTTCTGCATGCTTACAAGGCACTGGCACAACTGGAAACTGTCCTGGAAGGGCATGTTACATAGCGCTGTAAAAGACAACTGGGTTTCCGAAAAAAAAAAACACCTTTATAAAGCACTGTCATTAGTGTCATGACCAGCATTACCAAAAAAACAAACAAACAGTCAACAGTTCATTGGGAAGGTGGCAGTATTAAACCTCCATAACCACGGTGTACAATATTATTATGGTATTTTATATACGCTATATGGCCAAAATTTGTAGGCTCCGGACCATGTGGTTCTTCCCCAAACTGTTGACACAAAGTTGGACACACACAATTCTACAGAATGTCTTTGTAGGCAGTAGTATTACTATTTCCCTTTATTGGAACTAAATTGCCCAAACCTGTTCCAGCATGACAATGCCCCGTGCACAAAGTGAGCTCCATGAAGACATGGTTTTACAAGTTTTGAGTAGAGGAACGTGAGTGTGCTGTACAGAGCCCTGACCTCAACCCCATTGAACACCTTTAGGATGAACTGGAACACCGACTGCACTCCAGGCCTCCTCGCTCAACATCAGTGACAACCTCACTAATGCTCTTGGGGCTGAATGAGCACAAATCCCCACGGCCATGTTCCAAGGTCTAGTGGAAAGCCTTCCCAGAAGAGTGGATATTATTATAAGAGCAAAAGGTGACTAAATATGGAATGGGATGTATGAAAAGTACAAATGAGTGCAATGGTCAGGTGTATACAAACTTTTGGCCTTATACTTATACACTTATAGTGTAACGGTCAATATACTGTGTGTATATATATATATATATGTATATATAGCTGAGGTCTGCAACATGCAAATAAGTCTCCGTGATGCTTTGATCATTCAGAACATCTTTTTCCAGTCTTGGGTGATCCTGTGCCTCAGATTCTTGTTCTTGGCTGACAGGAGCTGAGAGGAGAACCCGGTGTGATCTTCCGCTGTTGTAGCCCGTCCGCCTCAAGATTCAATGTGTTGTGCTTTCTGAGATGCTTTTCTGCTCAGCATGGATGTAAAGAGTGGTTAGGTAAGTTACTGAAGCCTTCCTATCAGCTTAATCGGGTCTGGCCATTTTCCTCTCACCTCTCTTATCAACAAAGTCAAAATTGTTTTGTGTGAAAATCCCAGGAGACGGGCCGTTTCTGAAATACTCAAATCGGCTCGTCTGGCACTAGAACCATGGCAAAGTCACAGAGATCACATGTTTTCACCATTCGGATAGATGATGTGAACATTAACTGAAGCTCTTGGCCTGTATCTATATGATTTTATACACTGCTGCCAAATGATTGATAAAGTTTAGATATAGCTCTAGCTATGTAATTATATTGGTATTGCATGTGTGTAGATCAGTCACTACACTGGCCCATGAGCACAAATAGTTGTAAAAACATATTATTCAGTGTAAGGTAATTCAGTGTGAGGTAATCAGCTCTTACCTTTGCAGCTATAAGTTGCACAATAGAATGTTTAGAATGGGCTTATGTTTAGATAAAGGAGTTCAATGCTATTCCTCTACTCAGAGTTTATCTATGGGTTCCTGTCCCATGTTGTAGGTGTACACCAGACATGTTCACAAGTCTCTGAGGTCCAAGCCAAAGTCAAGTCTCAAGTCTCTGAGGTGGAGTCCAAGTCAGGTCTCAAGTCTCTGAGGTCCAAGCCCGAGTCAAGTCTCAAGTCTCTGAGGTGGAGTCCAAGCCCAAGTCAAGTCTCAAGTCTCTGTAGTGGAGTCCAAGTCAAGTCTCAAGTCTCTGCGGTCCAAATCCAACTCAAGTGTCAAGTCTCTGAGGTGGAGTCCAAGTCAAATCTCAAGTCTCTGAGGTGGAGACCAAGTCAAGTCTCAAGTCTCTGAGGTGGAGACCAAGTCAAGTCTCAAGTCTCTGAGGTGGAGACCAAGTCAAGTCTCAAGTCTCTG
>JANDJT010000164.1:11245166-11258194 GCA_024331685.1 Stegophilus panzeri
GCAGTCGATCATGTTCATGTAATCGTGGGCATTCAAAATCGTAATCGAGATCGATAATCGATTAAATGTGCAGCACTGGTGTGTGTGTGTGTGTGTGTGTTAACTTAACACCTATTTGTAACAAACAGCTAAATTTGGCTGTACCAACATACAATATGATTTCCTGCTTTAGCGATTTATCGTAAAGTGCATGTATTTTTCACTTCACATTGTCCGAAGAGTTTCTGTCGTGTATTCTCTCTGAGACGCTGAGCAAATATTTTCCTTCACCCAATTGTACTCCTTCCAGCTGTAGATACCAAACAAGCTCGTAACATATGCCCCAAATCTGGTGAACTTTCTGAGTCCTGTCAGAGCAGCACAAGTAAACAGTCCCTCCAGGATTTTGTGTTTTTGCGATAGCAGAAATTAACTCTGCAATATTCCAAAATTACCGCAGATTTGGGCCGAAACGTGTCATGTCACATCATCACAACGCATCTCCACGAAATCCTGTACACACTGAGTAACTGATGTTTGCTTGAAGTGGTGTTTGCTAAGAATAAAATAAAACACCCCAGGAAATGCTGTTATAGAAAAATAATCAATGACGGGACGGTGTGATCTGGACTGCACACTTACTTTTAGGATTATAATTGTTCATTTATTAATGATCAACACGTTGAGCTATTTTCCCGCCTATTTAACGTTGTGGATTGTCTGCTTAATATGTTAATAAGACAAAAAACAAAGGCAGCTTGTCATGTGATTACAAAAGCAGAAAGCGCACACTTCTGTGTCCTGAAGACTTTCCTGCACCTTTACAAAGCGCTGACACTGGAGACTCCTTCCGTAACTTACAGAAAGCTCCTCTGAAAAATTAGCTTCCACTTTATCTTGAATCAGGCTACATTAGAAGCTACAGTTAAAAAAACACACACACACACACACACTTCTCCTAAACACGCTGTTTTAAAAAAGTGTACAAGCTACAGTAATACTAGCATGCTAGCTACTACTGAGGGGTACAACAGGGTTGCCAGTGGTGCAGTTTTTACGCCAGAAACGAGTTACGTTTCAATTATTTTCAGGCAATGCGTACTTTTATGGAAAATGTATTGTTTGGAGAAACCACCGTATCGGATCGATTTAGAATTTTGTGCATTGTTACACCTCTGTGAGGTGCATTACTGTTTCTTCAGAGGACTTCGGAGCAGCTGTTTCACTCGACGCAACAATAACAGCCTTTCAGAAACAAAGAGACAGCCTCACCCTGACATCCTCTAATCTAAAGGATAGCAATGTACCCAACCACCTTCAGACGCTTTTTAGCAGTTTAGCTCCACTGTGCACTCCTAAACATCTGAAGTGGAAAAAAACAAAAACAAAACAAAAAACCCAGAAACTGTAAATGCTGTAAAAGTGTTTCACCTGATCCTAGTGTGATAAAAAAATATTTAAAAAAAAAACAAAAAACCCACACATGACAAGCAGGGTGGTTCATGAAAAATCTCCTTTTCCATCCCCAAGGTGCTTCGACTCTTCTGTAATAAACATCACAGCTTCTGGATGAGGGCCAACCATTTGCATAGCTCTTAGCGAGAGTAGATTAGCAACTTGCTTTGCCTCTATATGATGAATTATTCATGTGCAGTCCCTCAGGAGAGATGGCACTTTTGTAAAAGGTGCAGAGTCAACACACAGTCGCTCAAAAAAGCTGCATTTCTTCACAACAATGTGCTGAATGTGGGAACTGGCTTGGCAGAATTCATTTTGTATTACAACGTCGTTTCATAACAATTGCTTCCAGGGCTCGTTCTTTCCCACACACACACACACACACACACACACACACCCCGTACGAGTGCCCACCTTAATAAACGGAAAATGAATTAGACTAAATATATGTAATGATCACAAACACCTGAGCCGAAGGCACGGGACAAATATCACAGCTGCAATGTGTGAGGCAGGAACCAATATTAAACTCGTAATAATTGCCCAGGCTTCTAATATAATAATGGCTGATTATATTATCATGATATTACACCTGAGAGATATTTCATTCGTCCACCAGGTAGGATGTGTGCAGAAGTAGCGCTTTTCCACAGGACGGTGGACCACGGTAACAAGCCCCCGACACACCTCTACACGGTTTCTGAAGGGGTTTAACAAGCAACGTTTTTAGAGTGATTTTATTATACAATATATTGTTTCGGATTTGTTTCTGTTGCTTAATTTTACATTTCTTATCTGTTTTCCACATCAAATCTTCCACTCTTCCAGCTGAATCCCAAATGCCTTTCTATTCACTATATCTGCTCACTACATAGAGGTGGTGTACAACCTACCTAGTGCACGATCTCGCTGAGAGAACTTCATTTGAGATTCATCCATGGAACAGGTGATGTATTTTAACATCTTCTGTTAAGTGTGTACGCGGGCATTCTGTCTATTCTCACTAAGCTAAAATGTATTGGCACCTCTGGCTTCTTTTGGGTTGTTCGCTGCCATTAATGCATGTAAACAAAACGTTACTTGGGATTAATAGTTTGGCCCATGAGGTAGATCAGTGACACTGGCGCACACATTCATGTGCCCATACCTAATCACTGCCTCATACTGTCCAGAAAACTTCTGCTACTCTGTTAGTCAGTCTGTATAGGATTTCACAGATTTCTTTGTGATTGTTGCGGCTAAAAAAAGCTCGATTTTGCTGCGTTTTTTTTTTTTTTTTTCAAAATTTGCGAAAACTACTTGAATTTCACACAATTGTTTTGTGCGGTCTCACGCAGAGGTGTTTGTAGGTAAATGAGACGTTTTAGTTGTACTCATGTTCGACGCACTTGAATGGAAGAGGACTTTGACTGATGTCACATGACACGTCTTGGCCCACATAATTGTGAAAAATTGCAAGCTCCTCGGAATATTGTAGCGTTTGCTTGATTTTGCGTTCATTTCTATGATTGCGAAATCATGAAATCCTGGAGGGACTGATTAGTCCTGTGATAGGAAATGACAAGGAAACAAAAAGATGTGGAAGTAAACTACTGTACTAAGGATGTGCCTCCTGCCTAATAATATTCCGTTTTCCTTGAGTGTAATGATAAGAATAATGAGATGAATAATGAGATGCATAATGAGATGTTTGGTGAACCGAAATAAACCTTCTTCATCTAGGTGGCGATGCATGTATTTGTGCTCGACAGACACGATAAAGAGAAATAACGGACAGAAATATTAAATGCATGGTGCAGCAAACACGTCCATAAAAATTCCAACTGAAAGCTATAAAGTTTAAAGTGAACTTTGTAAATACCAGATTTTAGGAATGATAATCTCATTGGATTAGTGACGTTTGTGATGGCAGTGATAAAGCAAGTTTATATTAATATGCCAGTAAGATATTTGCATGTTATAGCACTAAATCAGTGAATGAAACAACTATGAATGCTCCACGTGAGAAAAGTGGCAATTATTAAAAAATAAAAGGTATACAGTTGCAATCAAAATTATTCAACCCACATTACAAATCAGCTTTATTGTCAAACTTTACAGACTTTCAGCTGTTTTCAATGAACAAATCAAACAAAAGCAACTGAAATTCTTCGACAAAACGAATGCTTCAAGTGGTTTCCCCAAATTCAACTGAAAATGCAACTTATAATGACTTCTCCAGTTTCAAAATTATTCAACCCCTTCATGGAAAGCATCTTTAGTGCAATAGGTAGTGCCGCTGTGTGGATGAATTATTCCCATCGTCAGCTCTATTACAATATTAAACGTTCTCTACTTCTCTATTCATGAAGCAATGAGGAGTGACCTTTGGACATCAGGGTTATTACTCCAGTGTTGAAGCTTAGCCTTCTTTGTACCATTTAGGCCTATAGTTTGTCTGCTACATGACTAGTGTGTGTAACATTGCTCAATACTACACTATATGAGTACTATAAAAGTATGTGGACACCTTTTTGTGCTTTTTGAACATCTCATTATAGATTTAGTCTCCCTTTCCTGGAATAATGCCCTCCACTCTTCTCTGAAGGCTTTCCACTAGATTTTGGAGCGTGGCTGTGGGGATTTCTGCTCATTCAGCCACAAGAGCATTAGTGAGGTCTGGCAGTGATGTCTGGCGAGGAGGTCTGGGTCGCAATCAGTGTTCTAGTGCATCCCAAAGGAGTTCGGTGGGGTTGAGGTCCGAGCTCTGTGCAGATTACTCAAGATCTTCCACACCAAACTTGACAAACCTTGTCCTCATGGACCTTGCTTTGTGCACAGGTGCACTGTCATGCTGGAACAGGTCTGGGCCTCTTAGCTCTAGTGAAGGGAAATTGTAATGCTACGGAATACAAAGGCATCTTATTCCGAGTTTGTGGCAACAGTTTGGGGAAGACCCACATACGATTGTGATGGTCCGGTGTCCACAAACTTTTGGTCATACACTGTAGCATTCCTACTTGTGTGGTTTAGTTGTGTTCATCTCTGTCTCTCTGTCTCTAAAGCTACATACAAATACATTATGTTGATTTTATAACTCCAAAATGTTAAATGTTAGGATATTCAGAGCAATATTTTAGAAGAAATAAACAAAAAATGCCAAATTATATTTTCTAGAGCTGCAACAACTAATCAGTAAAATAATCGATTATGAAACTTGTTGTCAACGAATCTCGTTATCGATTAGTCGGTCTGCGCGCGGCACGGGGGAGATTTACTCATTACGTTACTTCTCTTCAGAACACACGCTTCGGAGTGTAAATACTAAAGTTGATACCAAAATGACGTACTATACACTTACACTGTGTACTCTACCGTCTAGTGTATGAAGTTTAGAAAGGTAATATCATCTCAAAAGGAACTCTAGCGAAGGTTTTTTACTAACCGGAAGTATAAGCCGCTTCCTAGTCGACGGCGCATGACGTCATACGCACGTAACATGACGCCGCTAGATTTAGCAGATACCCAGAGTCACCGACAATGACTTTCTTCAGTTTACTGTTTATATCAACGTTACCTTTTATAAAAAGTCATGCATAAATACTATTATATAATATAAACTTATATATTAGTTTATATTATATACAAGTATTTATGTATAATTTTTTATAGATGCACAAAAAGAATTAAACTACAGTCATAAATGAATAATATATATTCTGGTGTGTTTATTGGGTTATTTTCAGTTTTGTATAATTGGATAAACATTTGTGTAAAGTTTTAGTCTGAAGTTTACATTTGTAACACTCAGTTTGTGGATTTTATTTTAAATAAACGAAAAAATGGTACTGAAAGATTGTCCCCCCATCCGATTAATCGAAAGAATAATCGGCCAACTAATCTATTATGAAAATATTCATTAGTCGAAGCCCTAATAGGCCATTTTAAGCTGATTATTTGACTACTGTCACAGAGTGATGATCAAACCCATGTAATGTAATGTACTAAATTGTTTACTTTAAAATCAGCCATTTTGTTCACTGTAATAGTGTTCTAGGTAGTGCTTATGAGGGAACCATTTGGGACACAGCGGACTTGTCTCACTGAGCACTTGTCTCACTGAGCACTTGTCTCACTGAGCACTTGTCTCACTGAACACTTGTCTCACTGAACACTTGTCTCACTGTCAGCTCATTACCAGCTCAGTGCTTATATAGGATTCATGTTCACTTGGAAGTGATTTTGGTTAAAAAGGTATCACAAATGAATAAATACACATACATAAACACACACACTCTCTAAGTCTCATCTTATAGGCCGTGAGCGTTTGTAAAACTTATCAGTGTGCGCACACACCCGGTTAGCCTGCCCCAACATATCCCTTACGATACAGCCTGCAGATATGCACAGAGGAAACAATTGTTTTGGTTTGATAACTTTTTCGAACTCTTTTTCATTCTGTGCAGAACAGGAAACCTCAAGACATCTAGCCACCTTTGTGCTGTGGTTAAACATGATGTAACAGTGTTTTTCAGTTTCAACCGGCATTCTGAAGTAGACGTCTGTCTATTTACAGTAAATGACTATAAAGTTTACCCTGCCATGAATCATATGAATGTTTTTAATCGCCAGACATTTCTCCCCTGTTTTAATTTGTCAACTTAAGCTTTTCCTCCTGTCATCGCATCTGAAGGCGTCATCAAGACATCTCGCTTTCAGTTTCTCACTCGACATTTCCTGATCATTTCCCCGGAATCACACTACGTCCCACCCTCGTAAAACCTGTCGGGATTACGATTCTGCATGAACTCACACTGAACTCCTTCCTGCCTTCCTAATCACAGCTGGCTTCCTTCATAAAAGTGTATGAGAGACCGAGGATAGCTGTGTTCCCAGTGCAAAAGGAGCAATAAGTCGGGGTCCCTTAGGATCAGTCATATTAGGATTGTGTGTGAGCTCCTTAAGAACGCTGGAGCCCCAAAATTACTCACATCATTAAAAAAAAAAGAAGAAATTAAAATAAAAACACATTAATGAATGCTTGGCTTTCTGAACTGGAATGTTTTCCATTTTAAATCTCACGATATTATTCCGGTGATGTAAATTCTGATATTTTATAATGATGCGTGAAATTCACAGTTCGTTTCAAACTAATTGTGTTTACATCGAAATAATATCCAAACTCACGAAGCATGTTTGACTATAATCACAAACATGCTAATCTATTAACGTTACCCAGCATTGCTTTGAATAATTAATAGCCAGATGTTCCAGTTCCACCAAAATGTCATTAGATAACAGAAAAGGCACCAAATGCAATACACTTTGTTCACCTCGTAGAGGATTCTATAAATAGGCAAATTATAAACACGTCCATGCATGGCCTTTTCTTTTCCCCTGGAAAACCGGTACTGTATGGCCTGTATTTTGTACACTGGAACATGACAGGCTCTTATATTTTATGATGCAATAACACTTACTTGCTGGAATTACGCTGTACAAGTTTGGCTTGATTAAGCCATGATTTTGCATCACATCGGTTTTTCTAAACAAACAGTACGGGGGGAAATAAATCCAGATAATATGTTCCGTCAGGCTGTCAGGGGTCACAACAAATTTCTGACGAATTTAATCAGACACAGTTTAGTGTGAGCAGTGTCACAATCCACTCTTGTGCATGCCTGAAAATATTAATTGTGCATGGTGCAATACTGGCAAAAACAGCGAAAGCATGATGACATCTACAACAGAGTGAACAATCTAGAGCTGTGTGGTTGCATACTTACACACTACTCTAGACCATTACTGAGTATTTACCCTAACAGGAAGTGTTTGAATTAAAAAAAAAAAACTCTAATGTAGGCTTCTGCAAAGACCGCAAGTCTTATGGATCTTTAAATGTTATCATTTACGCTAGTTCATGACAACAATCATGATGACGTCCTATAGAGAAAGTGACAGAACGTTTCCATGCTGCTGCACAGTATGGTATCTAAATCAGACTGGCGCGTACATGAACACTTGTCAAGTCACACCCAAAGTATAACCCTGACTTTAAGGTTTTTACTCTCATCCGTGTGGTGTAGCAGTGTGAGCAGCAGTCTCATCACAAGATTTCACTTGTCTAATAGTGTCTTAACTCACAATAATTCCCTAAACTTTCATCACGATCATCAGTATAATGATATTACCATGTTGCTTAGTCTCACTGAGGGGCAAATGAACTTCAGCAGCTTTGCATTCAGGATACAGCCTCATCAGATCTAACGGGCTACGCTATATTCTAAGTTTAGATTAATTGAAACGTGTTAATGAAGTTAATATTGTGATCCTGTATAAAATATTATGCGTGCTGAATAATATGACATACAGTCGAACAAATGATCAACGCACGCCTATTTAAAGTTCGCATGAAAACTCTTGAGAGCCATGATTTGATTCCGTATGTTGACGTGGTTTCTTTGAAACGGGAAGTCAGAGTAATGGTGTCTTGAAATGCTTGACTGATTTACAAACCAGTTATTCTCCAGCAAGGCATGGTTGGAAAAGGGAATATGAAAAGGAAACAGAAGATCAGCCATGTTTGCTGCTATTGAGCAACTACTGTAGAGCAAGATCAGTCCCTAGGGGCGGGACATATACGTCTGGATATAATCAGTACGGGTATGAGTCGTGATAAGCAATTATTTTTTTCTCTCGATACTGTTATACTGGTGTCCATAACACTAAGGTATAAGTTCAAAAAGCTCTGGAACACCTATTTTGATTTCAGAGGCAATTTAACAGGTGCTTCTCTCAGTTTGGAGATCCATTACTCACTAAAGAAAATTACAGTAGGTAATTCGGCCATGACACTCATCGGTAATCCCGGCACAAGCCAAATGGTGAGATGGGCAAATGAAAAGTGGGCAGATGGAGCACAAGTACACCAAAGTGTCTCCTCACACATCTGAAGGGAACTGAATTGTGCCACACTATGAATTCTGGCATGAGTTGCCTGTGACTCAATTTCTTCCACTTCCTGATTCCTGTTCCGTGACTTTACATGAGCTGTCCTCACCATGCACAAGCTGCTACTGAGCCCAGGCATTCTGCCCATCCACGTGCTCACAGCATGGTATACATGTTATACTGCACTGTTCTCATAACCTGAACCACAGTCCTGTTATTCTTTACTCTCCATCCTCCAGACTGCACTTTCATTGCAATGCTGCTGACACACACTCTTCTCGTACTGTCATTTAACCGTTTATCCAAAGTGTGTGTGACAAAGACGCAATCAATTATGAACATATTCAACTATAGGCGGTTTTAGACGGACTCGTCACTAGTCACTCACTTCTCACGTTGTACGAGATGATGCCAATCTCAAAATCTTGGCTGAATTTATGAACAGACTCTGTGTTAGATTATAAAATGAAGCTCCTCTAACAATAAGTAAAGAAAATGACTACATTCTGCTTGCATCATCAATCAGCGTAAGCCGGGCTCGTGCAGAAAATGGAGCCGCGGATACAGAGGGTGAGCTTCAGGTAATAAAGAGTTTTCGGTCCATTAGAATTTTTGGTTACATTATTTTCATCAGTGACACTATTGTCGTGTGAGTTTTTACGTAATCCTATGCCGTCCACTTACTAGTGGCTTTAAGATTAGCGTCAGTAGAAGCACTCAGATTTTAATCAAACGATTTGAGCACTGCCAGAACTTTCTCTGCAGCTGTCTTTGTCTGAGAATCTACGGCAGATTTTTTCGTCACAGACAAAATTGTAGAATGGTTTTTTGGTCGCGAGTCGAGTCAACTTAGTGCTAAACGTTTCTGATCACCACTTTTTCTGCACAAACCCGGATCACGTTAAATGATGACTTAAGCAGGAAGTAGTCCATCTGTTCGTTTTCAGTACCGCTTATCCGACACAGGGTACCAAGAAGCCTGAAGCCTGTCCCAGGGAACTCAGGGCACAAGGCGGGGGACACCCTGGACGGGGTGCACAATCGCACACACATTCACACACACTACGGACAATTTGGAAATGCCAAGCCGCCTAAAATGCATATCTTTGAATCTTTCGGAGAAAATCAGAATACCTGGAAGAAACCCCTGAATTATGGGGAGAACATACAGGATTCGAACCCCAACCCAAGATATATGTATAACCACAAAGCCACCGTGCCCCTTACAGGAAGTCATCTTTTTCTTTAATCACTGGTCTCTCGTTAGAGGATCTTCATCGTAATCCATAATCGGATATGAAGAACGCATCCGATAGAGTCCAGCCGAGGTTTTAGCGCAATCGTCTCATACTATATAACAATGTAATAAGTACAAAAGCTGAAATCACACAGTCTAAATCTGGCTTAAGACCTCAACTCCCGACCAAATCATTCCTTTACGATGTGAGACTTCCAGCGAAAACAAAACTGCACCGTGTAAAGCCGGGTTAAGTGCAGATGATGTCAGTACAGGAGAGCTGTGAGGGACTGAGAAAGATGCTGTAATACAGTGTGTAAACTCAGGGTGTGACGGAGGAAATAATCACAAAGGAAAGTTTATGAATAAAGCGAAGAAGTGCCATCAACTGCAGCAGATTTCTTTCTTTTCTTTCTTCACTCCTACTATATTCAAGCCTGGGCTTGTCCTTCCTGCCGCAGGAACACTGTACAGAGAGGATGAGGAGTTTATAAACACATCTAAACTACTGTGTTCTAAACTAGAATTTCTATGGAAACAACAAACAAACAAACAAACAAGTCCAAGTCCCACCCTGAAACCTGCTCCACTCACTGCACCTGGCATAGATAAAATATCTGCATTTTGTCCTCATACAGCTTCTTGTCTAGTGCTCAGGTTACTTTTTCTCCTCTGTAATTATTGCTGTTATTAGATGGATACCTGGTTTTAAGTGACACTGCACTGTTTGGGAAAACCTTCACGTCTCCTCTATCACGTTAGTCGAAGTTAGCTAGCTAGGCAATTAGCCGGGTTTGGGTTTGGACGGTTACTAACGTGAATAATGGCTTCTTCCTGACTTTGTGCCAGAACTGTTTAGTCAGTCAGGCTTCAGGCTTTAAGTTCAACACAGAGCAAAAAAAAAAAAAAACTACACCAAATGTTTAAACTCATAATAAGCCTTCTACTTCTACCGGAGATTTAGAGTATCTTATATGTTGTATATCGCAGTTCCGAGCACTATTACTCCGTCACCCCTCCCATAGCAGCTCCACAAGCCGATTAACAACAAGCCCCAAACACTTTCTGTGTAACAGCCATGTAATAATAATAATAATAATATAATAATAATAATAATAATAAAACACAATCCGACGCACTCACCTAGTGAATCACTCAGGCAGTAAAACAGCACCAAGAATTTAAACAAAACCATGTCGAATAAATTCATCGCGCGAACATTGACACTGCGAAAGGCTCGTGTGTGTGTGTGTGTGTGTGTGTGCGTGTGTTTTCAGTTTCGATACCTATAAAATCTTAAAGGTACAGCAGCCCGTGTTTACGGCGGCGCGGCTGCTGCTCCTCTGCGGCGTGACGTCATATGGCAAGCCATTTAGCATTTAATTCCCCTAGCTCTAAAACAAAAATTTTGCAAATGGTATTCCATCCTTCCCCACCATCTTAAAATGGAATTAAACTTACTTTTTTAAATCTCTTCATTTTTATAAAGAATTAAAAAAAAGATTCCTTAAATATCTTGAAGAAATTTTTGAAAGAAAGTCCATGTATTTAGATGCTTTCCCTGTGCTGTAAAATATGTATGTTTATGTATGTTTACAACTGTAGTTTCTGTGGCCCTGAAATGTCAATCTGCTGTAAAATGTGTATGTTCTATTTACATATTGTTGTTGTTGTTGTTTTTCAGGTAATTGTAAGTAATTTCCTTGCAATGCTTATGTAACTGTTTTACATCTTCATGTATTAATTAATAAAATAAAAAAATAAAATGCCCCTGGCTCTATTATTAGTCGTAATTTAGATTTGACTAGTCAAAATTCCAGTCCCAGATATCTGTTGTGCAATTTTGACATGTCAGAATTGGCATTAAAGATATCTACAACATAATTATGACTAGTCATGATATATACTGAAGATATCTACAATGTTATTTTGACTAGTCATATACTTCCACTGACTTACATTTGAAAACATTTTCTGATATCTACAAATGAGTTTTGACTAGTAGAAATTGTAATCAAAGATATCTATCATTCATTATAATTCTAATTAAAGAGAAATGTAATTGAATTTTCACTAGTACACAATGTATTTTGAGATTTCTCTATTTGGGTTTTGACTAGTCATAATTCAAACTTAAGATATTTTAAATTCCTCATCATTAAAGATATCCAAAAATATATTTTAGATATCTGAAACTAACATATAACTGGTCAAAATACAGATGTCTTGAATTTGATTTATGTCTAGTCCGAACTTAATTAAAGATATCTTGAACTTAATTTATTACTAGTCAAATCTTGTTTAAAGACATTTATAATGTAATTATAGATATATCAAATGGATCTCTGACTAGGGCAATCTTTATTTATAGAGACCTGCAAATGTCATTCTGACTAGGACAAATCTCAACAGACATATCTTGAAATAACATTCCGACTAGTCTAAATTACTTTATAAATATCTAAATTGTGTACTCAAATCACCCCGTTGCTAAGCCACGTCTTTCCTTTTCTAACCACTCAATTAGTGCAGTTCGGACAAAGTTAAGACAAATTAAAACCTATATGCCAAATTAAATCTGCCTATTAATCTGAGAAAAGAATGACTGTGTAACAAACTGTGAGCCTACATAATAATGTTATTAAATCAGGTAGAATAAAGCTTGAAGAAATACTAATCTACAAATTCTTTGAATATAGAAAAAGCCATTGAAAAGTGCCACACACGTCAAGTTCATCAATCCATAATTTTTTTTTGTATGTTTACAGTCCACGTTTTGTATCACGCCAAGTATATTCTTATGTGCCTTTGAAATATCAGAGAAACAGCGACTCCAAGAGGCCAAAAGGTTCATAACAGCAGCCGCGATGGTTTCCACTTCCCGTTCACGTCATCACAAAGCAAATTTTACTAGCACAAAACTCAACTCGGATATCTGAAAATATAATTTTGACAATACAAAATTGAATGGGAGATATCTCTAATTACCGTTGTGTATGTATGACGCGTCAACTGACGTCATTAAAGATATCTTTAAAAGAATTTTGACTGGTCAGCATGTATTTACAGATATCTCGAATCAGATTTCTTACTAGTCAAATTATAACTAAAGATATCTCTAATTGTCCTTCTGACTAGTCAAATTATAATTATGACTCGTCGAAATACAACTGTAGCTATCTAAACTACAATTATGGATAGTCAATGCAATGTTTCATATGCTAATTCCGCTTGCCATAGACGTCACCGATTCCAAACGGCGTGACGCCAGAGTCAGGAAGTGCCACAAGCCCCGCCCCCTACAGAATAATGAGATTTTAAATATACAGAAAACATGAAAGGAATACTGAGTCATTTATACTTGTTTGCTTTGCCACTGGTGGTTTATTATATTTGTATGTTTTTTCAAAAAAACTTTATTATT
>JANDJT010000164.1:11261761-11282175 GCA_024331685.1 Stegophilus panzeri
CTGGTATACAGACAGAGACTGGTGTACACACAGAGACTGATGTACAGACAGAGACTGGTATACAGACAGAGACTGGTGTACACACAGAGACTGATGTACAGACAGAGACTGGTATACAGACAGAGACTGGTATACACACAGAGACTGGTATACACACGGAGACTGGTATACAGACAAAGACTGTGTGGTGTGTGGGATGGGGCAGTGTTTCTCAAAACTAGTCACAGTCTGCAGGTGTGGTCAGGCTTAATTTGGGTTACATAAGGGATAAAATTAAATCAAGAATCAGGATTTAAATGATCTGACTAATCCTGTATTTTATAACTCCTGATTCACCCAGTGACGTAGATGTGTAATACATGTGTAATAAAGAAATGAATAACCAGGTAAAAAGTGACGAGAAGAAAATAAGAAGGGGGAAAGGGCTTTCTTCTTCTTCTTCTACTTCTTCTTCTTCTTATTATTATTATTGTTATTATTATTATCATCCATCCATTTTCTGTACCGCTTATGCTACACAGGGTCGCGGGGAACCTGGAGCCTATCCCAGAGGCCTTGGGGCACAAGGCAGGGGACACCCTGGACAGGGTGCCAACCAATCACAGGACACAATCGCACACACACTCACACACCCATTCACACACACAATTTGGATATACCAATCAGCCTACAGCACATGACTTTGGACTGGGGAGGAAACCATAGTACTCGGAGGAAGCCCCAGAAGCAGGGGAGAACATGCAAACTCCGCGCACACAGGATGGAGGTGAGATTCGAGCCCCCAACCTCGGAGGTGTGAGGCAAACATGCTAACCACTAAGCTAAGATTATTATCATCATCATCAAGGGGCACACGGTGGCTTAGTAGTTAGCAGGTTCGCCTAACACCTCCAGGGCTGGGGGTTCGATTTCCGCCGCTGCCCTGTGTGTGCAGAATTTGCATGTTCTCCCCGTGCTGCGTGGGTTTCCTCCAGGTACTCCGGTTTCCTCCCCAAGTCCAAAGACATGCATGGTAGACTGATTGGCATGTCCAAAGTGTCCGTAGTGTATGAATGGGTGTGTTAATGTGTATGTGATTGTGCCCTGCGATAAATTGGCACCCTGTTTTGGGTGTACCCTGCCTTGTGCCCTAGGCTCCAGGTTCCCTGCGACCCAGTAGGATAAGTGGTATAGAAAATGGATGGATCATTATTATTATTATTATTATTATCATCATCATCATCATCATGTCATAATAAGTCATAATAATATTTATCATTATTAGTAGTAGTTGTTGTATTATTATAATAATAATAATTATTATTATTCCTTATTCTTGTTGTTGCGCATGCGCGGTGTTAGTCGGGTAGGGCTGCAGATTGGAGGTTCTGTCCAGTTTGTGTGCTTGTGCTCTTTATTAACGCTATTAGCTCGTGCGTGGAATCCCTGCGCGCTCACATGATGCGTTCCATTCCGCGCGCACAATTTTATTAAGGTCATACCGTTAAGAAGTCACCTATATATGTTTATAAATGCTTAGGGTACTCATCACATATTTCTGTAAGCTTTCCAAACATCATATGACATTTATACACGATGTTAAACGTAGTAACAGCACTAATGTTCTATATAAATCTTGTTTATAAACCTGAACAAGCCCGCCGGTTAAATGAAAACAATGGTGACGTCCGCTTGAACCGTTGATAATAGTGTTCTTCCTATCTAGTGCGCATAAACTAGTGTACGAGTGTACAGGAAGGGACGAGCCAATGGGAACACGACCAGAGTGGATTATTAGGAGTCGCCAAAGCGGTGACGTAAGAGGCAGAGACGTCGTCATGGCGTCGACGGCGCTGCTGAGACCGGAGCTGTGTTTTTAGTTCAGAAACGGGGCTGCGGTCGACGAGCCGTCGAGATGGAGAGAAATGCGAGCCTGCACGGAGACGCTACGGCAGGAGAGACGAAAGCTAACAGCGCGAACGCTGAGCTGTCGGTCAGCAGTTTGGGTCCGAGTTGCACAACAAGCGCCACTACTAGTACTACTACTACTCCTCCAAGTGCTAATGCTAGCGCTAACGCCGCGTCTCGCGCAGACAGAGCGGATGTTTGTGAAATGATAGAAGCAGGCGGAAAGCTCGTGCAGTCTGGAGAAGAAGCGGGTAACGGGCTGGGTCACGGTGCGCGTGAGTCTGCGACCGGAAGTAATGACGCTCCAAACTCCAAATTAGTAAACAAGCCGAGCAGAGAGGAGCCCTCTATAGGGACTACAAGTGCGCGCGCGGATCTCACGGTCCAGGAGGTCCAGGAGGTCCAGGAGGCGAGTAGTATGTGTGCTGACAGCAATGCTGCCAAGGCCAAGTCCGAGTCTAATGAAGGCACCCTGTCTCAGGGTCTGCCCAGCCTGGACTCCCTCGAGTCCTTCTCTAATCTAAACTCCTCCTGCCCCAGCTCTGAGCCTGTCAGTGAAGGTTTGGAGGATCAGGAGAAGGGACTGGCAGTGGTCCCTCAGGGCCAACATGGGGCAGAAGGGGGCAAAACTCAGAGCTGCAGGGAGCGAGGCGGTGCACGTCAGTCCATCTACCACATCAAGTGGATCGGGTGGAAGGAGGAGAACACACCTATCATCACCCAGAATGAGAATGGTCCATGCCCTCTGCTGGCTATTATGAACGTGCTGCTGTTGGCCTGGAAGGTAAATAATAATAATAATAATAATAATAATAACAACAACAACAACAACAACAACTGATCACAGATCTTTTGCATCAGTGCTGAAGGTGCTTGTTAGTAATGCAGAATATTTAAAGGCATATATTAGGATATTTGTTCAAGAATGTTTGGGCTGGGCTTTCACACCTTGTGAGTGAGTCAGACTGCATGAACAATAGCTTATTGCACAGAATATTGCAACATAACCCTTCACAACTAACACACACACACACACACACACACACCTATTGTATTCTACTCTACTCTACTCTGATTGATTGTTTTTGATTGAAAGTAAAAAAAATCTATAGCCAATTGTCCATTATTGTTTATCAAATAATTGTGTCCAGCTGAACTTAAACACTGTACTTATGTTAACACACAAGCTCTTAATATTTGTTGTTGTTGTTTTTGTTGAGTTATCTGAAACGAATGAAGTAATTCTAATGAACATTTGCATATTTTCAGTGTGAATGTAAAGTGATCTATCGTATACGGAAAACGATTGCATAGTTCAGGTTCATATTTTCTTCAATCAGAAGCCTTCTGTCCTCACAGCTTGAAATCGGCAGCACATCTGGAAATGCGTTCAGGCCAGAAAGGTCCTGTTTGTTGGATTTCCTCAAAATTCTACAGCCTTTTCCAAAGCTCATTTAAAGCCGTTTTCGCTGGCATGCTGTCATCCCGTCCTTCGTGTGTTTTGGTTAAGCGGTCTGTAAATGGTCACCAGTATACAGCTCCCTTCTGAATTTCAGCCTCAGGCTCATTTGCATCATAAAGATAACGTTTAATTACTGCGTTTGACGGCTACCTGGCAGGCAGAGGAGGCTCCGTGTGAGTGCTTGTGCTTTAATCTTCAAAATGAGACTCGCTATCTCTCGGCTTCACAGGTGCTTTTGAAAACCTACCTGTGTGGAAATGATTGGCAGATCAAGGACGAAATTTAAAGAAACAGTTCAGTGGAAAATGTTCCACTTTCCCCAAACGTTGTAGATTCGAGAACACACGATTAGTGGCTGACGTTTGCTTCTTTTATTTTCCACTGGAGCTTTGGGGCTAATCTAGCTAATAAATAATGGATGTAATGGAAATCGTTTCCATTAATTCATGCACAAATCTTCATATGATTGCATTAAATGGCATTGTTAAGCTTCAGTAGTAATATTAACAGGAATTAAACAAGTTCAGAGTGCAACTTTATTCTCCACATAATTTTCAGCTTTCCAGGACAATTCCATTGTTAAACTTTGAAAGGAGGAGCCCAAGGGAGAGGAATTAAAAACAATTCCAGTTTAAAAGTCCATGATGGCTGCCCCCATAATGTTACAGCATTCAGCTGAAGTTGTGGTTGTGTTTTAAAAATGAGTGTAAACATGTACTGTTTTCTAAACTACATCAGCAAGTTTGTGTGGCGTCACTGATCAGCTGGATGGTTTGAGGCAGATATTTACCTAAAATATTTTGGGTGAGAGATTTCCATTACTTTGTTGTTAGATTTCCATTACTTTCCATTACATTAGATTTCCATTACTACATTAGTCATAGCTCCAGTGTAAATCTAAAGACGCAAACATCAGACACCAAACATGTCTTGTGAAGTGCCTTGAAACGCACGGCTTTATTCGACGTGTTGACGTAATTTCCACTGAAACAGGACGTCAGGGCAGGACATTTCGAGAGGCTCGCCACCCTTATTAAATAGTTAATAGTGTTTAGCTTCCCTCACAGCCAGGAAACTTACAACTGTTGGAGGCGGGACACTTCAGATTCTAGAGAGCATTTGATTGGACAGAAAATCTGATTAGGAGCCGCAGTGCAGAATGATGTCATCAAAATTGTTGATCCATATTCATAGTAGAGAGAGACGGTACTTTTTGAATGCATATATCTTCTAAATGCAAATTTTGTCATTGTTTTGGAGCACACTAGCTTATAGATAACCTTAAGGCTAACATTGTCATACTAACAGCCACAAAACTTTTGAAACAGTTTTGATTTCATGTGAACTTTAAGGCTAACATTGTGTAGATTTGATTTTAACGTTACTGTTTTTGGTCTTTTCTAGGTCAAGTTGCCGCCAATGATTGAGATAATAACAGCAGAGCAGCTGATGGAGTATCTGGGTGAGTATAAATTTATTCATTCTGTCACTTTGTCAGCATTATGTCGTTTCTGTATTGTATACAGTCTTTATAGTGTGACTGCAGAGATAGGAACGAAGACCAAACATCACTAATGGTTCATATTATTGAATTGGAAACGATACAGAAATCTGATTAATTGCGTGAAATCAGCCTGAAGGTTCTGTATTGGATGAGATTAAACACATTCATGTATTCAGTCCAGTGATCTTTTGCCAGAAATGTATGATATTTGTGAGGAATTAACATGTCTTAAAGGCTGCTGCCATCATGCCTGTTATGACACCTAACTTGCTTGTATGGAGTTTGTTCGCTTATTGTGTTGGTACTGTATCAAAAATGAAAGAATTGGATCAGTGCATCCTCTGTTTAGAAAGATTGGTTCCTCAAAGAGAGAGTCTTTTTTTATTATTGAATGAAGCTGTGTGGCACAATACAGTGTCAAAATACAATGCATAGTTCTGAATGTTAAGAGAAACACACAGCTGAACTATTTCCAAACATGGACTGTCCTGACCTGAACCTCTGGTAGAGAGAGGAGTAAGACTGTCACACACAGGTTTAGAATTTCTAAAGCAGGAAAGTCTTAAAACAGCCTCAAGGCACCACTGATTGCTAGTTTGTGTTTAGGGTTTAGGGCGGTAATTCAAGTCTAAGGCACTGTGGTTATCAGAATTATAGGATAGTGGACTTATATTGTGGATATATATATAATGTGTGTGTATGAGTATTTTATATTTTATATATATATATATATATATTATATACAATATATAATTTCATTCATTCATTCATTCATTCATTTATTTATTTATTTATACAAATATAAAATAAACACACACATACATAGATACATACATGCATGCACACACACACACACTAACACACACACAGGGTGTCTCAAAAGCCTCCGTACATAGGGGACTATGTTTGCCAGCACCACGTCAGTGGACGTCTACTTCTCGGTCGGTCTGCAACACTTCCAGTCTTTTTGAATTTGTTAATAAGTTTGGTAACAGAGCCAAATGTGATGTGCTTACCATGTTTCCTGTTACAGTCCATCACAACCTTGCGACAGCTTCTCAATCCAGCCATGAGAATGGTTTCAATTCGTTCTTCTTTTGTCACAGACATTCTTAAAGCCCATCTGAAAAAACAACGTAAGAATAACTAACCGATTGGACATTAAAAGCATAAATGCTTGAAATTATTATTCTTTAAAATTGTTTATGCATTAAGAAAAGGTAGATGTTTGCTTAGGTATTACATATGTTAATTATGCACATTTGTTTGGTCACCACCCCTTTTTTACTCTGTAATGGTTTGCTGTATTGTACTATTGAACTGTGTTGAAGGATTGGCATCCCACTTTAAGCTAGAAAGACAGACGGAGCAACACAGTTTTTGACCGGCGTTTATTTGTTTGTTTTTCTTGAATGTGGAAGAAATTTTCAGTAAACAGTTGAAACTCGAGTGAAGCCTCGAGTCAATTCTTTGCCCGAAAGAACAATGAAAGATTATTGCTACCACAAACAATATAATATAAACAAAGTATGAAAAACTTTGGAGGACATTTTGCTAAAAAAGTGTTACTCAATACATAGGGGAAATTAACACTGTGCAATGGCCTTTTAAGACAAGTTAGTTCTTGTCATCACTTATGTTATAACAGCTGTAAACAGTTATTCCCTCACAAGGTTCTCTTTTTTCCCCCTCTTTTAATTTAGTTAAAGTTAATAAGACAAAAAGTCAGCTGGTCATATTACTGAGAAACCAGTGCAAAATCCTCCTCTGTCCTGAAGACTTCCCCTTGTTGGAAAACGTAAAGGAAGGTACAAAGAGCTGACACTGGCAACTCCTTCCAAGCATCCTAAATAAACGTCTCCTCACAGAAATAATGTAAAGAATGAAACGTTTCAAAACATCTGTTTATGAGTCTGCCATGCAATCCCTGTTAATGAGTTGTTACTATAGAAATGATAACATATTAGAAGGAGCATTAATATAAAACTGATTTTTCCTTGCAGCTGGGATGACTACTATGAGGGCTGCTGTTATGGAAAATTAATTAACACTAATTCAACAGCAGTGTGGCATATGCATTTATTAGAACAACTTCATGTCAAAACTTATGGCAGTAGTGTGCAAAATATAGTATTGTGCAATGATTTTGCTCACCTCTATACTATTCAGAGCTCTGACCACATCTCCATGCATGCACCAGTGGGAGGAAAATATTCACCAATAATCCGTAATGTTTTACTTCCAACTTCCCTACCCATGAGCCAACGAGTTTGCTGAAAGGGAATCTTTAGATTAGCCTTTGCAAATAGACAGCTGGTGTGCGTGCACAGGAGGCCGAGGTTCTGACGGACAGCATCAGGTCTGGGGAATACCCCCCCCTCTTGTCAGGGAAACTCGATTCATGCCCCGCTGCCCCTCCTAGGCACTGCGCTGGCACTGCACCCACACTGTCACATATTACAGGGATGTGGGCGTGTCTTATTACAGAGAAATATTTGGCGTTTTTCCGCACCTGGCGTTGAAGTGTGTAACTCTGGGTTTTCGTTATGTTTAAACTGTTTAAAATGTACTTTAGCATTGCCTTATTGATTTGTCTTGATGTTGCAAAAAGAAATATGAAATACAGCAGCTGCTAAGTTATGCGACAGCCGGGAAGTTTTGAAAGGGGTCCAGATTAGTCATGCGAGAGAGAGAGAGAGAGAGAGTTTTGTTCATACCCATCTCATATCACATTGTGCTCATTTTCTCTGGCTGACAAAATACCCAGAAGAAATACATTGCATTCTTCACATAGCTAAACGAGAAACATTATGCTCATGTTGTGATCAGGTGGCAGTTGTCATAATCATGAGTTATGCAATGACAACTTCACTTTGTATTTTCTCTGCAGTGTTGAGTGGAGAGAATGTTTTTTTTTTTTGTTTGTTTGTTTTTTTTTTGTTTTGTTTTTTTTTGGTAGCCATAATGACTCGATAGTAAACATGTGATTCATGCTTCTGTGGCTGTTTGAATTACGAGACCAAAATCACAGACTTGGGGTTAAAATGCCATTCCGCTGAGGGCTGCTTTCTGTTCAGTGCACGTATGAAGATGATGCCGTTGTTAGGAAAACAAAGCCATGTTCATCACATGATTGTTTTGAACAAATATGAACGTAGAGTCTGTTGTTTAGGTGGAACGTCAGCCATACAAGTCCCTGTGAATAGTTCAAATTTGAACGTATTGGAACAATGTTTAAAGCTGTGATTTGCCTTGCGGTTGGCTGTAATAATTTAATTTCACTCCACGTCTGCTGGAAATGCAGTAATTAATCTTGGAACATTCTAGAAGTGGACCGTAGCATCTCTCGAAGTGTGTCAGGAACCAGGACCAGAATGCTATGTGCATGTCGTCATCATTCTGTGGCAGAAAGGACTTTTTTCAGTCCTGGAAAATGTTCTCCAGAGTATAAAATGTGTGGCTCCTTAAAGCTACATATCAGAAAACACAAATTGTAATGTAATTTGAATAAAACGGTTATTGTTCATGGATGCTTGAAACACAGCCTTTATTTTTACTGATGGAAATAAAAACCTGGACTACTACTATTTAATCATTTATAGGGCTAGCTGTATGAATTGAATCGTGAGGCTAATAAATAATTTTATTTCAAAAGCAATATATTATTCATCTGTTTATGTCGACTAGCGTTATAGAGTGACAGATCTGGCCTCTGCACCCATATGATTGGCATCACTCCTGTGTGCATGAACTTAAGTGTATTTATTGCTCTGTGCCAGCACACTCATGCATGACAACATTGTCTGGTTTAAGCTGAGAACATGACTGCATTAACACTGTTTAAATATTTGCTCTTGCCTATAAAGGAAGGGTTTATTTCATTTATACATGACTGCTTTAATGGATTATTATTTCTATCAATATTTGGCCTCTGGTCATGCACACAGCTCACTGTTTCCTGTTACTTCGTGCCTCACGGACACACACTTCTGGCATCTTAATTGGTCATTCAACTTGCTACAGATCTGCTGAAGTTACTTGGGTGTAACTTTTGTTTTTTGGAAAGTGCTAGGGACAAGAAGGAGGATGTGGGAAGCCTTGTCAGTTATTATCAAAAGTGTTTCTGAAGCGAGTTTCGTTTGTCTCTAGTGTGTAATGAGAAAAGATCTGCTTCCATATTACCCAGTGTTAAAAACCACACACTCTTTTTAAGCATGTTCAACAATCACAGAATGTTGAACATTTTAAAGCATTCAAAAATGTAAAGGTTGCTGTTGAATACATGGCTTACGTGTCGTCTTCATCGAGAGCCAAAAGCAAAATGCGTAATGTCAGCTACAGCTGCTATAAAGCCTCACTTTATATTCACCTGTGCTACAAAATAATGATTGTAGTTCTCTGCAAATAAATCCATAATACAGTAACGTGACCATATCACCATGTATGAAACAAACATCCAGGCTTTCAGGTAAGGAAAGGAACCTCACTCGTGCCGTGTTCCTTGATGGATATCGATATGAGGGAGTTTTATTATAGAGATATGTTCTTACAGATGTCCCCGAGCAACTATAACACCATGAATTCTGCTATAGTGATCTTTAAGAGCTTGGATCAGTTTCTGCCTCAAGCTATTAAATAAAAGACTTTAAATAGTCTCCAGTTTAAAAAGGCCGTGGGAACGCAATCAGGCGTAGAAAAAATATGGTGAGGACATATTCATAGTGTTCAGAGTCCTTAGCATAAATAAAGCCTACATCAGTATCAGTCTGATACCATGCTCATTTATTCGTACTTGTAAAAATTATTTGATCTCAGTGTCCGATACCAGGTGATAGAATGTGATGTAAGCCTAGTAAACATTGTCACACTAATGAAAAGACGACGCCAAACAGCGATCTGGTCATATTTCACAGTTAATGATGGCCATCATACAACAGCTACCAACTGGTGAAGGTTAACGTGTGCTTATTTCGAGACACATGAAAACAACCCCCCCGGGCCCTCATGATCTACTAAGGATAAGGCAAACAAATTTTTCTATTGCACTACTCAGGAGCCCTAAACGTTATCTTTAACAGAGATTGCGAGGACGGCAACAACCAATGTAAACGGAGCTAAATAAAACGTTTCAAGACACCACTGATCCCTTAATAGTAAATAGGTTACTCATTTCTCTCTCAGTTTCAACAAATACCAAGAAACATGACTTGTTTCTTACTTGAGCTGGTATTCATTCTGAAAAAAAGGTCTTTATGCATGCCTGTATAGGTACTTCCTCAGTTGGTGGTATTCTGTGTATATGATTAAATACAATCCTTTCTATTGCACAGTTGTGACGTAAGCATCCCTTTTAAAATGTCAGATTTTGTGAAGTAAAAGAATGACACTAAGATAAATCATGCCAGATCTTTTCTCACCTTTTAATGTGCGATTGCAAAGTATACAAATAAAGTGAAAAACAATCAGAAACTTTTATAGGGGGAGAAAAAAAAGAAAAACGTACAACAATCTAATTGCGTAAGTGTGCACACCCATAAACTAATATTTTGTTGATGTGCCTTTTAATTTTATTACACCACTCAGTCTATCAGCATGGCACATCTTGACTTGGCAATATTTTCCCAATTTTTTTCGCAAAAACATTCTAGATCCATCAAATTGTGAGGTCATCTACTGTGCACAGCCCGCTTCAGGTCACCCCATAGATTTTTAGTTGGAATCAGGTCTGGGCTCTGGCTAGGCTGTTCAAAAACATTGATCTTTTGGTTAAGCAAAAAGCAAATGGAGAGGGAACGCTGGGTTTTTCATTTATGCACATTCTATTTGAAAAGCAATAAAATACACAGAGAACCCAAATGATGCCCTGTCTGTGTTTGGTGTTTTTTTTTTGTTTTTTGGGGGGTTTGTTTGTTTGTTTGTTTGTTTCTTTGGATTTTTTTTTTTTTTCGGTTTTTTTTTCCCTCCCTCTTCAAAACAATTTGTGCCCCCTTCCGATCTCTCCGGGTTGAGAACCACCGGGTTAAGTCATTCTTTTGTTGTTTTGGATGTATGTGTTGGGTCAGTGTCATGCTGAAAAGTGAAACTCCTTTCCCTCTTCAGCTTACTAGCAGACACCTGAAGGTTTTGCACTAAAAGCGACTGGTATTTGTAGCTATTTGTGATTACCTCCATCTTGATAAAAGCCGTAGTCCATGCTTCAGCATGGTGTGCTTTTATTTTTATTTATTTTTTTGCACCAAACATACCTTTTAATAGGGGGTTTTAGGCTTTTTATGTCCACTGTAGATGAGAGTGATCGATGAAGAAAAAAATTAATGCTGCGTCATTTTTATTTAACCAGTTTATTGTTTAATACTGAAACAGTATTTACATATGAAAGGTCTTGACTTTGCATGAGAAGTAAATTAACTTGATCAATCGTGAAACATTGTCCCAGATTTAAATCACAATATATGCTGATTTTTATTATAGAAAGATCAGTCAGTTGTGGAAGTGATCGAAAGGGCTCATGTTTCCTAGAGTGAGGGCAGAATGTTTGAGTTAAATGTGGATAAGGGCAGGTGCAGGACAGGGCAGGAGATTGTAGGCCTCAGCCTTATATCTGGAGTTCGAACTAACCAAGCGAGATTAAACTCAAAAAATTTTTGAAAGATAACGAGAATGGCTGGAAAACAGCGCCACATTCTGAGGAACGTACATATCGTTTCTATACTTGCCCCTGGTAGAAAGATAAGATAAGAAAGCATGTGTTGCTATTGAATTCAGGTCTGTTTGCGATCTACTTTTTGCTTATGAAAATGTCTCACATGGTGGCTGTGTATGTTTATGCCTGTACAAATATGTTTTGTGAAATGGATCCCTGCACATTTTCAGTGATCATAACACCCTTCCCCCATCTCTTCCTGTACTGATGGAGGCTCTAACTAACAACGCTGAATGGTCATAAGAGCTTAATGGTTTGGTTCCAGTGGAAAACATTCTGGCCACTGCTCCCCGATTGTATCTCGTTGCTTTGGTGTCATTTTATTTCCAGGCAAAAGCCAGTAGGCAATGGAATCATGCACAAGCATACAGCTGAGACTAACTTCTCAAAGCAGACTGAGTTTTAGGCCATTTGAGGAGCAGTTTGTGTGTTCTGTTCATCCTGTGATTTTTGTAAAGCTCAACTTCTTACTGTTATTTATAGCATCTGTTGTGAACTTACTATTGACTGCAAAAAATAAAAAATAAAAACTGCTTTGCAGTTGATCGATTTTAGAATCCCTCTTTTTTTTTTTTTTTTTTTTTTTTTTCTTTCTTTTCCCCCCTGCCATTTTTCCAGGATGCTTTGGGTTCTGCAGGATTTCACTGGATGTATGTGATGTCATGGTATCTCATTAATAAACCCGAATCAGAAAAATGCTTGGCTGTGAAGGCTAACATGTTCCAGATTGTACCTCTGTGACTGTGATCAAATCTGCATCTAGCTAACATGGTTAATGTTTTCCATGAACCTTTTATCACAGTACTAACACTGATATCAGGACCACAAAACATTAACCTGTCAGTGTCACTGCTGTGCTGAGATTAATCCACCACCCAAATAACATCTGGTCAGCTCTGGTCCTAGAGCCTTTTACGCTGATGGGCTAAAGGGGGCCTGGTAACCTAGCAACAGAGACCGTATAAACACCTACTAAATAAGCCAGTGGGGGGAAATAAATTTAATCTACTCTCGATAAATGTTTATTAACTAATAGATTTTTAGTATCACAAAGAAATGACCTAATACTATAGAAATTAAGCTTATCATACTATGACATTTTAAAACCAAAGGGTTTAATCCCTTCTTCAGCAGGGATACTGTAGACATGTACGTAAGAACTGCAGCTGTAATCATAAAGACCCCGATGCTCTAAAGTAGGTTTGTGCGACACTGATTACAATTTTTAATTTTAAAATATCGTGGCAAACAATTTAATCATCCAAAGACCGGAGAATGAGCACTACTACGTGTTTGGCTTCATGGAGAGTACAGGAGTGTGTAATAATAATAACAGCTGTGCAGTCGGAAACTAAGAAATTCGGGGAAAACTCAGCTGGGTGGTGGAAGTTATTTAACTGTGCAGTAAATTGTTAAACTTTTTTTATTATTTTTTTATAAGTCATTTTGGGTCAAACTCTTTTGGGTTTTTTTTTCCTCTTTCAGCTGAAACCTGAAATCTAATTTTTTCAATTGCAGTTTTTATTTGTATAGTGCTTTTTACAATGGACATTGTCTCAAAGCAGATTTACAGAAACATGTAAACATGGGTAACAGATTTTAAATGTGCAAATTTATCCCAATTGAGAAAGCTGGTGGTGAAGCAAAAACTCCCTAAGATGTTAAGAGGGAGAAACCTTGAGAGGAACCAGACTCTGAAGGGAACCCATCCTCACCTGGGTAACAACAGGTAGTGTAAAAGTAAAGGAAAGTTCATTATGGTTTAATATGAAAGAGCCCTTTTGACTGGTGACATCCCTAATAAATATAGTTAAATATGTACTTCTAATGTTCTTCTTCTTCTTCTAATGTACTGTCTAATGTTCACTAAACCAAGCATACATCGAACTTGATTTTATTTGACATAAATATTCTCCATTTACCATGACCGAATGGGAAGGGGGTGGGGCTTCCAGGAAGTGTCTGTTTATTTTGGAGAGGTCAAAAAACCTGCAGATCATTCCAGATTCTCATATTGATTTGCTTTCGGGTTTTTTTTTTTTTTTTTTTTTGAGAGAAATACTGCTCTTTCGGCATCTCTTTTTTTTCAATACGCGTGCTATGATGTTTATGTGGCACTTCTAAGCAAAATGCATAACAGTTGGCGGGCCTGGGAATATAATCGCTAATAAACTGTATATTGTGGCAATGTAATATGGTGTAATATTAGGGATGATATCACATGCCTACTCTAGAGTGTACAGTTGTAGAAGATAAATGATTTATAATTTATCATCTGGTATCATTCCTCTCAAGGTTCCTCCGTCGTGTTCTTCCAGAGAGTTTTTCCTCATCAATGTTGCCTCTGGTTTAATCATTAGGGATCTAATTATAAATCTGCATTTGGATTTCTGTCAAGCAGCTTTGTGATGATGCCTATTGTTAAAACCTCTATACAAATAAAATTGAATTGAATAATAAGGTCCCACAGTTCTCTCCCTAGCTTAACTGTGCAGTGCCAACTTAACTTCCAGAGAGCTACTGTTGGGCCTGTGAGCAGAACCCTTAACCCCTTAGTTGCTCAGCTCTGTGCTTGGATCTCAGTCTCTTTTGTGATTTGGCTTTGGATGAAAGCATGAGAAGAAATAGAAATGATTTCTTTTGCGATCACCAAGACTGGCATGGAAAAGCCTATATCTGGACGATTTAAAGAACAACAATAGTGTGATTTTTACAGAGCTGGATGGATGGAGGGATTATATGAACAGAGGAATAGCGAGGGGAGAGGGGGAGGGATTTGGAAGCGAGGGGTTTCCTGGGCAGAGAGAAGGTTGAGGAGCCTGACTGGAGCAGCTTGGGCTGGGTCTGCATTCTTGGCAGCTGGCAGAGGAAGCTAGTGTGTGTGAGAATCAAGTTAACCAGCTTGGCACTTTTCCTCGTCACTCTGGCTGGCTTGAACGGTTTGCTGTCCCGATTCTGAAGAGATTCAGGCAGTAGTTGTTTGGAACTGTTTTAGGTTTAATTACTTTTTATTTAGATATTAAGGGGGTGTATCTGTTGTGTATTGGACAATACAAAGCATATGTGACAAACAACAGCTTTGAGAAATCAGCACTGCCTCCCAGCTTTTGCGCCGTATTGATGACACTGCACCGAATTAAAAATCTACACCCCTACTAGAAGACGTAGAAGCCTTTTATTCATCATATATACGTTACAGCACAGTGAAATTATTTTCTTCGGATATCCCAGCTTGTTAGGAAGTGGGGGTTAGAGTGCAGGATCAGCCATGATACGGTGCCTCTGGAGCAGATATGGTTAAGGGCCTTGCTCAAGGGCCCAACAGTGGCAGCTTGGCAGCGCTGGGGCTTGAACCCCCGACCTTCTGATCAGTAACCCAGAGCCTTAACCGAACAATGAGCTACCACTGAGCAAACGAAATACATCTCGTATAGTGCTTTTACAGCCACCCCCCCCCAAATGCTTAGTAGAACCACTTTTGGCTGCGATTACAGCTATTCTGATTAAGTATTCTGTGACATGTCTCCATCAACTATCCTGATGTCTTTGCCCATTCAGCAATTTTCAGTTCTTGCTTGACGGATTTCTTGCTGGACAAAGTTCTCATTTGGATTGACATCTGTGTTTTGATTGAGCCATTCTAACATATGCAGGTTCCTGCTTTTGAGCCACTCAAGTGTAGCTTTTCCAGTATGCTTAGGCTTTTTTATTAAACCTCACAAGTCTCAAGCCTCTTGCAGACTAGAACAGGTTTTCTTCTAGGATTGCCCTGTATTTGGTTCCATACATCTTGCCATACATCTGAACCCTGATCAGTTTCCTGTTGCCTGCTAATAAAAAGCATCTCCATCACAAGATGCTATCAACACCATGCTTCACTGTGGTAATGTTCTTAGTGATGAGCAGTGTTGAGGTTTTGTGCCAAGGCCATTACAGGTCAGTTTTGGTCTCACGAGTCCAGAGAACACTTTTGTACATGTTTAAGACTCAAACATATCTCGTATTGCTTTTTTTTTTCCTCTTCTCGCCACTCTTCCATAAAGACATTCTTTGTAGAGTATCTGTGCTGTGGTTATCCCATCTGAGCTGTGCATCTCTTCAGCACCTTCAGAGTTACCCTTGTTCTCTGGGTTGCTAATCCGACAAATGCCCTCCTTACACAGCCACTGTCTTTTGGAGGACATCCCCCTCTAGCCATGGTTGTCATATTCTTTCCATTTTTAATAATGCCTTTAATGATACTTCATCAAATGTTGAAACTTTTTTTTTACGAATCCTAAACTGATACTTTTCCAGAGCTTTGGACTTGTTTTGATAGCTCCTTACTGATGTTGTTTGTTTAGGTATATTCTCTAACAAACTGTGTGGACTTCCAGGAACTGGAGTTTTTATATTGCGAACATGTGACCCTTTAATTGCACGTAGGTGGACTCCAATCAGCTAATAATATGATTGTGGCAACTGTTTGCACCAGAACTAATTACACAGCAATGGGGAGCACTTTTGCAATCCCAACTTTTATTATTATTATTATTATTATTATTATTATTATTATTTTATGTACATTTTCGTAATAAAGATTATTGCTATATTTGACTCTATTGATCCCTCCCGCTTTTATATTTTAAGCTATTTTGTGTAGGTCCATGACATACTGTATAATCCCAGTTAAGTCCCTTTCATTTCGAGGTTCTGTAAAATGTGAAAAAGCTCAAGGGGCGGGGCAGGAAGGTGGTACAGTAGTGAGTTCACAGGCTTCATGCCCTGAGTTACATGAGTGTTTAATAGTGGATGTGAATTAGTAATAAAACCCAGTAGTGTATAAGTCACTGTGCTCAGGTTTTGATTTATTGGTCAGCATCACTGCTGTTGCTCTGAGCCAGCCTTAGGGTGTGGGTGTGTGTGTGTGTGTGAGGGAGAGGGAGAGAGGGGGAGAGGGAGAGAGGGGGAGAGAGAGAGGGGGAGAGAGAGAGAGAGAGAGAGACTGAGGAGAATGTTAATCAGGTAGTTGACATGAGCCTTATGGTTTGAGTTTGACCCAGTGCTGGTGGTCACTTTGAGAGGCCTGTCCTGCCCCTGCTGGGTATCAGAATCAGGGAAAGAGCTCTCAGAGGCCGTATTGAATCACCCTGTAGTGCCAAACAGGATTCGCTGTAATAAACAAGCTTTTGAGCCTTTGGTCTGTCGGATTGCTTTGATTATCATGGCAGAGGCTTTCCACTTGCATGTAAGTCTGAGTAAGTCTCCTGTACTGTACCGTTTTCCTTGTTTCTTTGAGAACAGCTCTCCCTGCCAGTGAATAATTTCAGACAGAATAAAATTAATGTCTGATTGACATGCCAGAGTGTAGGTACTGTTGGGAATTTGCAGAGAAGACCAGGAGACTTGGAAGTATTTTCAGCAGGATTCTTCATTGCAGATGAGAGCATCAGTCTACAACATCAGAAATGCTTTTTCACGCTGTAGTCCTCAAGTCTAGCTACGGGGGACGTACCTTGTAAATTTATATGCATTCAATGGGCCGTCCTTAGAGATGTTTCACCAGACCTAATCCAATTAATTTATCTACATCCACACCTAGGGTCCTGCATTCACAGTTGACTCAGACAGTGATCAAAGAAACAGGCAGCCCCATTAAATTGTAAAGTCTCAGTATGACTTAGGATGATCTGGGATAAAAAAACAAGCAAACAAAAAAAAACAGAGGATCAAAGTGACCCTAAATTGTGCATTCCAGTAGTACTCGTACGATACTGCAGATTGTGTCTGGAAAATATCCAGTAGTTTTGCACTTTCACCTTACTGTCAGTCTGATAGGATTTTGTATACAGAATGCCTTCTATTTGGATCAGTCTGTAAATGTTGATTATTATTGCCACATATAAACACAAATTCCAGAAAATCAGTCCCTGAATTTGAGTCAGCTGGCTGAAATGACCAACATCAGAAATACATTCAGTTCTCCAACAGCATCAGTGGAGCCGGATTGTTTGGGCAGTTAATCAGGCCTCATACCCTCCTCATACTATGCATCACACAGTGACCATGTGACACCGGGTCTAAATACAGGCTCAGATTGTAGTGTATGACTGGCATAATGTGTCAATTTGACCCTTTGGTCCCATTTTAGTGTTTCCTGGAAAACATCTGCATGTTAAACCTGGAAAAAAAAAATTCTGTGAAATGAGCATAGA
Source organism: Stegophilus panzeri (assembly GCA_024331685.1). Lineage (NCBI taxonomy): Eukaryota > Metazoa > Chordata > Actinopteri > Siluriformes > Trichomycteridae > Stegophilus > Stegophilus panzeri. The sequence continues at coordinate 11,279,512 of JANDJT010000164.1, forward strand.
AAGAGCTGCTGCTTGTGGATAATTGGCAGGAGCAGATGGCTAATTAGGCAGAGTATACAGAGAGAGCTGTGACAATGTTGTTTGTGTGGCTGTTTTAATGAGCACCATGTTTCTGATGTGTGCTTTCCCTCATTATTCTCCCCCTCCTTCTATTTCTCTACATCAGGAGACTACATCCTTGATGCCAAACCAAAAGAGATCTCTGAGGCTCAGCGTTTGAACTACGAGCAGGTAAGGGGCTGTTTATAGCGGCGCTGTTTTCCAAACATCTGGACGCACTGCAGAGGCATGTGCTTCGTGTTTAGAAACGTGAGCCGTATGAGGGTGTCTGATAGAAATGCATCATGCAGGAACGGATGGTCTGGCGTATTCTCAGAGCTGTATGAGAGGGATTGGAGGTGCACCCAGTCATCTTACTCACACAGTGGGACCATCTACACCTTCTCACCCCATTCTCATTATAGCTCTCATAGCCTCATGCAGTTTCAGTACGGCTGAGTTCAGGGTGAGGGGACACAGATTTTTTTCAGGATGTACAAAAATCTGCAGAAAATAGACCGCGTTGAGGCAGAATATAGAATAGGCAGAAAATAGAAAATATCTGCTTTTAGGCAGACTTTAAATTATATACAAGTTCATCTAAATTACATTCTCATTTTATAAAGGCCAGGAAAAATGTACTTTTATTTTCCACAAGACTTCTACCAGAATTTCTAATAGTGTGGTTTTCAGTACCGGCTCATGATTGGTACCAACAGGAAGTAATGGTATTTGGAGGAGGGATTAACAATGCTGCTCATTGTTGACTGGTTTTGCATATCAAACGTACAACAATTAAATCAAAATTCATATCAGTACAAACAATGATGATTATGTTTTTGCGAATGTGCTGAGATTTTTTGAATACTAGCAATGTCCTTAAAATGTTTTTTTCGGTTTTGTTGTATTTTCAGTATTGGTTAAAATTAACCCTTTACTGCATGGTGTTGGAATTAATTTATCTCCATTTTTTTGATGGGTAATAATACAAAACTACTATTTTCAGATGTAACTGGAAAAGTGGGGGTAACTTTGACGTAACAAACAAAAATGCCGTATCAGGGGACCTTTTCTGCAGTCATATTGCATGGTGAAGGTGATCCTCAGAGGGCTCTCAAAATTGTATTAATTTTTCAATATTTAGGCAAAACTACTTAAAGGAATATTAAATTGAAAATGTAAACATTATCTGAGAAGTTAACATTTGTTACAAAAAATACAAAAAATAAGTTTATATATTTTGAGTATTTTGTTAAATGGTAAAATGTAATTGTTGCCATATGGCAACAACATGCGATAACGGAACTGTGTTATGTGTATTCATGAACTGAAATGGGTCTACATGGCAAAAAAGACACCAGGCTTCTCTAGTAGTATATTTACATTTTTTTCCACATTCAAAGTAAGAAAAATATTTTTCTATTGCACCTTATGTTCTAAATTTTCTGTTTCAGCAGTAAGAATTAAGAATTCAAGAGAGAGAATTTAAGCAATACTTCACCCAAAACTTGTTTGGATCAAATTTTTGTGTATTTTGAGTGAGTAAATCCGTCCACAAACTTTTACAACTGTAATTCCTTTCTAGAAGATATAACTTTTACATGCTTACTAGGTGGCAAAAAAACCCTGTGCAAATTATAGTCTGGAAAATGCAGAAATGTAAATGTATGTAATCTCATACATTTTGTGTTACTTGAACTAATTTAAGTAATAAAAATCCATCAAAACCTTTTTTTTTTCCCCCATGTAAATGTAATACTTCCTGCAGTAGAGTGTTAAAAATATCATTTTTAATTTGGTCATGGTGCAGATATTCTTCCCTTTCGCGTTTTATAGATAATTTTCTTAGCTCGATCGTTCATTTCAGATAATCTGTGCACTTCCATCCTGTTGAATTTAACAATGGTGTGCTTGCTCATCATTGTGATAATGTGGCTGTGTTTACATGGCAGTGTGTTTGCAGGGGTCTGGAGAGTCTGGAAAAGTACTGCATTTATAAGCCCACTTTTCCATACCTGGAAAATGCTGAAAAAAAAAGAGAGTATGAATACTCTGTTGTAGACATCAGCCTAATGCATAAAACATCTCATCTTTTCCTTTTTCATGCTACAGTTTATGACATTTAAAAAATAATTTGAACATAGAAAGTCAGGAGAGTTAAAAAGAAAAATCTGTGAAAAGTCTTAAAGGTCAAACGACAGAGCAGGAACCCTGGTGTCATTGATGTGCTTGTTCGAACGTCAGTTAGGGGGAAAACAAACTGCAAGCTCCATTATTATCGAACTATCATCCATTTTTAACAGTTAATACAGATGTTAGTGAAGCTGTGCACTAGCTGCATGGTTACTCAGAAAAGGTCATGTTTAGAACATGAGAAATGCTTCTGCAGATGTTACTGATCATATAAGAGTGTTGAGAGATAAAGTGCGAAATTAGAGTGATAGATGAAGAGAATAAAAAATGAGAACCCCTCCCTGTTATGTTATCCTCCTTTTCTTCCTCTTGCTCTGCTTTCTGCCCCTCTTTCAGCGACAGTGGCGCCAGGCCAGAAGTGTGTGTGTGTGTGTGTGTGTGTGTGTGTGTGTGTGTGTGAGAGAGAGAGAGAGAGAGAGAGAGAGAGAGAGA
>JANDJT010000164.1:11282275-11293563 GCA_024331685.1 Stegophilus panzeri
AGAGAGAGAGAGAGAGAGAGAGAGAGAGAGAGAGAGAGAGGGAGAGAGAGGGAGGGAGGGAGGGGAGATCACAGTGTACTGAGCCAGCTCTCTGGTTCTGAACATGCTGTACATAGTAAAGATGGCGCATGCTCAGAAATCCAGCACTGCTCAGTGTCTCATCACCCTTTATCAACATAGATGGCGAGGATGTTCGTCTTCTGAAAATAAAGCCTAATTATGATACAACTGTCAGGATTTCAAAGGTCTTTTCTTTCTGCCCTTGTCAGCCATGATGTGTTGTAGCTCACATATTGTCCTTTTCCTGAGCTCATTACGGTGAGGTTAATTTTTCCCTGTCTCCACTCGCACTCCTGAACACTTGGGTCTATTTTTGTATGTGGGCTCTGAAAGCGTGAGAAGAGCCGGATTAAAATAGAAGCGTCTCAGATGCCCGTGTGTGTGTGTGTGTGTGTGTGTGTGTGTGTGTGTGTTTATGTTGTAGCTCAGCCTGAAGCTGGCTCAGTTGGTGAGTGTTAGATGTTCTTCTGTGCTGCTGTCATTTCAAGAGTGTAAATGCTCCAGCAGGGATGGACCGGCAGGCGTAGCACTCTCCTTGCCTTTCTTTGTTTAATGTCTGGTGCTGTCTGTTCTGCTCCACATGTTTGGCTCAACAAAGCCATCTGCTTCAGTTCAAGTGTAATGACATCTGCGTTTTTTCAGAGATTTGATTATTCTTTGAACCCCTCACCTAATAGTAGAGTTCGACCGATAGTGGATTTTACCGATCCCGATAACTAAGTTGGGCAGATAACCAGTTAATCAACTGATAGTTTTGCATTCAGTATCAAGTTTAAAAACTATCACTCAAAGTAAAATATTGCTGAACTTTTATTACAAAAATAAACTGTACCATGAAAATGTACTGTACTTTTTTTTTTTTTTTTTCTTTTTCTTTTTTTTAAAATAAAATAATAATCCTTGTAGTTCCAGCAATCGGTTAAACCGATCAATCGGTCGACCTCTAACTAATAGATCTGTAGCAGTGATGCACCAGAATGAAAATCTTGAACAAAATGGAGGCCAAATGGTATCTTGATGAAAAACAGAAAAGCCCTCCGTCCTGAAGACTGTTTTTTGTGTCTGAAAACTTAAAGGATCAGCTTTACCACTGACACTGACACTAGAGACTCCTTCCAAAAATGCACTGTTCTAGCTGTGCTGTTTAGAGTAAATCAACACCCACTGAATCAGAATTGAGAAGTCGACTGCTCTGTGGTATAAATTCTTATGTCTTGCTTTTTATTTCTACTTTTGAAACAGTTTAAAACCTACAAGCGAATTGAAATTACCGATAAGCAAATTATTGTCATAGCAAAAAGGGACATGATGCAGGCGGTGCGGATCAGGTATTGATAACAGGGATGCAAAGGTCGTTAAATCTAGATTCAAGTAATACAAATCCAAATAAATGCAGATTAATAGAAATACCAATACAAACACATCCGCCTCCCCCCAAACGCAGGGTAGAACCACACAGAATGCTAATGCTACAGGAGGAACTTTCTGAAATGACAGGCAACATGATTGAAAGGCAACTAGAAACACCTGATTGCTTGGGTATTGGTTTCTCACATCATTTACAGAGGCTGGAGTTTCTACTCTCAGCAATCAGAGTGTGAGGAGAATTTAGAAATATTACACAAAAGTGTTCTGACTTCTTCACTGACCCATTTATAAGTCTCCGCTTTAAAGACCGAGAGAGGGGACTGGAAATGGAAGGTTTATTGGAGACCAGTCAGACACGGTATTTATATCACAGCTGTTTATAATACCATGGAGAGAGGTTAGACTGATGTGGCCACACACACACACACACACACACACAGATAGGACAAGTTGGTGAAGCAACAGGGAGCGAGAATGTGTGAGAGGCGAGGATGTAGCGTGAGGGTGGGCGAGGGTGGGTACTGAGCAGGGAGCACAGCATGATGGGATGAGGTCATGTGCAGATGGGTTTGGGTTGCGGCAGGTTGCCCAGTGGAACCGATGGTGCTGTAATGAATCATATTCGCGCACGTTCCAACAGGATGCTGACTCATGTTCCCGCACAGCACAACTAAGCAGTTTTCAGAAAATATTTTATGTGGCTTCTATTTCTGAATCATCACATTCAAGTTCATGCCCTGTGACAGTATAAGCAATATCACAATCTAATACACACACACACACACACACACACACACACACACACACACAGTGTGTAAAGCCTAAGTGCAGCCCAAATGGCCTGAATAAAATGAGAGAGAGCGAGAGATCAGAAGAAAGTAAAGTGAGTGAGTAAAATGCTTTCCCTAATAGACTGAAACTCCATCCTAACATCCAGTGAGTACAGTGTAAAATATGAAACCAAATTTGATTAACATCCAGTAAGACTTAATTGATAGAAATACGATAACGCACTGTACAAACACCAGCTGAAGCCGCTGTTGAGTACGTTTGATTGACAGCCTTCTATCTGTCTGAAATTCCCAGTTTGCGTCACCATTTAGAGAATGTAGCGTTATCTCAGTAGGCTGTACTTGCTAGGCTAGTGTCAGCTTTCTGGATTGCTCAGTCTCGGAGACGAGTGACGTGGGAATTCATAGTTTTGATAACAGCTAGCTGGGAAATACAAAGTTAGCAAGCTTTACCCAAGATTAGCCACACCCCCATTACATCAAAAAGTATGTGTGTGTGTGTGTGTGTGTGTGTGTGTGTGTGTGTGTGTGTGTGAGGCAGCAGCTGCCGAGTTCCCGGCCATGACTCCATCGACAGGCCGTGTTTGTGTGTGCAGGAAGTACAGCAGGATTTGCTGACCTCGGCCTGATGGGAGAGTGTTCAATAACCCTGTGTTTGCTGCTGCTCAATGGCCTGCCGTTTTGTAAAGTTCAATTATGTTTGCTTTATTGTGCAGTATATGGGCCTGGCTGTGTAAATGTTGTTATTTTTCTTTCTCGCTCTTCTTTCTTTTTCTATTTGTCTGCCGGTTATTCTCCGTTTCTTTTTTCTCTTACTTGTGTTCATTTCAGTGAGCTTCATGGGAAGCACCACACTTGGTTTTAGTTACAAAAACATTTAGTTCAAATGATTGGGTGGGGGGGACATGAATAGGAATAACAATTAAAACAGTGTGTGTGTATACATGATGATTTAGCCATTCGCAATGCTTTCACTATGCTAACATATCCTGCTTTCATTCAGCACGCCAATTATACATGTCCAAAAAAATCAACACATCTGTGGCATCATAGCAACATAGACATAATGTGAAGCAACACACCAAATAACATACAAATGGCAGCTACTGAGAAATATAACCTCAGGTGACACGGCAAGGTTGGTTTAATGGCCGGATTTAACTTCTGTATTGGAGTCGCAGCAGCGGTCTCTGCCAGTTTCTCAAGATACACATTATCATAGACTTCTTCACTTCTTCTCCCACCATCTTCACTGTTTACCTTGTTCTGCAAAATCAGATGAAGTTGTCAGAGAAGGAATTCCAGTTCTGAAGTGGTGTTTTGGCTCTGACCTGCCCGTTAGTGGACAGAGCTTTTAATCCTCCAGATGTTTGAAACACGAGTATGTGCACAATGCTGCTTGCATAGCTGCTGTGTCCACGTGCCTAAGTGTAGTCATATGTTTGGTATAACCCTGGCCTTAGTAGTTAACTATTATCATCTTGGCTCTAGTGCGAAACCAAAAAAAAAAAGCAGCCGTCATATATCAAACGTTTTGGTTAAAAAGGAAACAGTATACATTTCATTGTTTTGTTTCACTGTTAATGGTCATGTACATTGTACTGCTTTCATTTCTCCTAATTGTGTGTGTGTGTGTGTGTGTGTGTGTGTGTGTGTGTGTGTGTGTGTGTGTGTGTAGAACATGAGCGATGCCATGGCCGTCCTCCACAAGCTACAGACAGGTTTGGACGTGAATGTGAAGTTCACAGGTGTCAGGGTGTTTGAATACACCCCAGAGTGCATCGTCTTCGACCTGCTCGACATCCCACTGTACCATGGCTGGCTGGTTGAACCCCAGGTGTGTGAACTCATTCATAAAATTACTGCTGCATCTGGGAATCAAAATGGTGCACCATATTGTTTACTCCCATTGTATTGTAAATTGAGTGTTCAAAGAAATCAGACGTGCTAAAGTGTTTTCCCATCGGATGTTTCTAAAGCGGATGTTTCTAAAGCGGATGTTTCTAAAGCGGATGTTTCTAAATCGGTTTTTACGTTTTCTGTTTTGAGTCTTAAAAGCATGACATCAGCTAAACACAGTTACTGTTCTGGAACAGTACAGACATAAGCAGGAAGAATCCTTACTGTTTAAAAACACTGATTCACACTGTAATGAGACAGTTCTGACCTTAGATTAACATTTAAGGTGTATCCTGAGGCACCCAGGGCAACAAGAGCAACATGGTGTAGAGTCATTGTTTACATCAAAATGTTACATATTGCAGCTTTAATATAAATGCACTCATTGGTCACTTTAGTAGTAAAATGTGTATGCCTGCATTTTCATGCAGTTATCCAGTCAGCCAGTCATGTGGCAGCAATGCAACGCATAAAATCATGCAGATGCAGTTCACGAGCACGAAACAAAAAACATCCACTCGGTGCCCCTTCTGCAGGACCGTGTTGATTAGAGAGGTCAGGGGAGAATAGCCAGACTGGTTTGAGCTGAGATGAAGGCTACTGTAACTCTCATAACCACTCTTTACAACTGTGGTGAGCAGAAAAGCATCTCAGAATGCACAACATGTCGAACCACCGAGGCCAAGCAACGCTTTAACAGTCTTTAACTGTCCCGTTTCAGTGAAGCCGTGTCCACTGTAGCCTCAGATTCCCGTTCTTGGCTGACAGGAGTGGAATCCGATTGTGGTCTTATGTCTTAAGGTTCGCTATGCCGTGCAGTTTGTATAGTTGTATGAATGAGCAAGCGTACCGGTATTTCTATTAAAGTGGCCACTAAGTGTACAGAATGAGAGCTAAAGTAAAGGGAGAATAACTCTTGTTTTGTGTGAAATTAAGCCGCTACACTCATTGTCCCAGCATCCTCTCTGCTTTTGAGTTTATCAGAGTTCTAAGAAACAGAATACTTTGCTTTGTTTTGTTTTTCGGTTTGTTGAAAGATCTCATAGTGTGTTAAGCTTACTGCAATAAAACAAGAATATATTTATTTCATACTTTCTCTCTCTCTGTAGATGAGTGATATAGTGAAGGCAGTGGGGAACTGCAGTTATAACCAGCTGGTTGAGAAGATCATCAGTTACAAGCAGTCGGAGAACAGCGAGCTGGCTGGAGAAGGTGTGAGGGTCCTTTCATTCCTCCATTACCTCCAGCACTTTCTCTCTTTATAACACCTTTTTCAAGGATTGTTTTTCATACTCTCATCTGGTGAAAGTAATCGTGGCATTGGCTCTTCTGTGAATAGGACAGTCTTTATGTAAAAAGGATCGAGTCTGTGTGTGTGTGTGTGTGTGTGTGTGTGTGTGTGTGTGTTAAATGTTGTGATTTATTGTATAACTTATTACTGACACTCTCTTTCTCCCTTTTTCTTGCTTGGGCACTTTTTTTTTTCTTGTTCTCCTTGTGCGCGTTTTCATTTACATCACATTGTTCACTAAATTTTTCATGCCTCTTGCATCACATAAATATTTAAATAAACAGCAGCACAAGTTAGTCATGAAGTCTGTAGCTACACACACACACACACACACACACACGCGTCTTTTCTCTGTTTTACTTTTGTTCTTCAGCCTGGGTGTGCCCCTTCCTTTCTACTGTATCATACTGTTTCTGTCTGAAGAGGTCTGTCTCTCTCTCTCCCTCTCCTTCGCTCAGTATCTCTCTCTCTACCTCTCTCTGTACTTCTCTCTACCTCCTTTACATTTTTCCACCTCTCCCTCCTGCCATTTGCTGGGTCTGTGTTTGCCTTCCATCTACATGCTGTGGTTACGTACGTGTACACTCACCATCCACTTTAATAGGAACATCTGTACACTTGCTCATTTATGCAGTTATTTAATCAGCCAATCATGTGGCAGCAGCACAATGCATAAAATCATGCAGATACAGGTCAAGAGCTTCAGTTAATGTTCACATCAAACATCAGAATGAAGACAACATGTGATCTCTGTGACTTTAACCGTGGCATGGTTGTTGGTGCCAGATGGATTGGTTTGAGTATTTCAGAACCTGCTGATCTCCTGGGATTTTCATACACACTCCTGAGAATTGGATAACTGCATAAATGAGCAGGTGTACAGGTGTTCCTATTAAAGTGGACGGTGAGTGTATACTCATAGTTTTTGTTTTTGTTTTGGTAACGCATAAAAGTGGCAGAAAAACTTTGTAGGATCTTTCCTTTTAAAATTGTTTATATAATCATTAAGACATACAGCTGCTCTGTCAAGGTTTAGACCTCAGTCTCCACATCATCACAACACCAGTTGGAGGAATATCTTTTAGAATTGATACCAAAGCACACTGAAGCTGTTCTGGAGACCCAACAACATACTGCAACACTTTATATTGTTTTTCCTTTCATTTGTCAGCCATCATTAGTTTCAACAGAGACTGTGAGTTCAGTGAGGGAGAAAGTTGAGGCTTGTCAGTGTTTTTATTCCATTTTCAGTTCACCTCACAGACAGCAGAGACTTTAAATCTTCTACAGCTGCTTTAATGTAAAGGTGTGTATTTCTCAAAGCACTAAATGATCCACACCTTTTCTTTCTTAGGCTTCAAGTCAGGGTTGAGACTGGTATAATCATACAGTATGACATGTACCTGCCTGTTTGTATGGGTGTGTGTTATATTTCTGCCTATACTATAGTTGGACTTTGTGTGTGTGTGTGCACGTGCATCAGCAGAATTAGTATCTTATGTTTTCAAGCTTCTGTGATGACCTTCAGGACACTGGTACATGGCTGTGTAATGATGTGTATCTTGGTGATGTGTGTTATCAGGCTTCGTGGCGGAGCAGTTCCTTCACAGCACGGCCACGCAGCTGACCTACCACGGCCTGTGTGAGCTCACATCCACTGTGCAGGAGGGGGAACTGTGTGTGTTCTTCAGGAACAACCACTTCAGTACCATGACCAAATTCAAGGTGAAACGAACAAACAAAAACACACACAGGTCTGTCTGAATAATTGATTCTGATTGGCTGGAAGGTGTGTGTTCAAACCGTATAATGTACAGGTAGTTCCAGTCAGTTTAATCACCGTTCTAAGTTAATGCGCTGCCTGTAAACAGCTGTAACCATAGTAACATACAGTTACATACAGTAGTTGAAACTTGCAGCTTCGTTATTAGTAGAGCACAGAAGTGCTCATTCACACATGCGTGCTCGCTCTCTCTCTCTCTCTCTCTCTCTCTCTCTCTCTCTCTCTCTCTCATATATAATGTTTTAATATAATTCATTCAAATAAATGTCATCTTTTCGCACTACTTTATCTGTGTAAGGTTTAGAGCAGGCAGTATTCTAGATATAACGACCCGTATATAAAATAACTAACGGAAAATAACTGTACTTATATTTTCAGTCAAATTTTGCACTACAAACACTGACAGCTTTAACTTGTCTGTGCTGGCAAGTGACCCAGCGACCCAGTTTAAGTGAGATAATCCACGGCTAGGTGTGCATTACACGATTTTAATGCCGAATGCTTCATGTCTGGGGGTTCTTTGCCTCCATGTCGTGCATTAAAATTGTTGTGGATTACTATCCCTTACACACACACACACACACACACACACACACACACACGTGTACGTAAGGAATAATTGACGACGGGCCGTTGAATTATTAGATAATAGTGCACGTGGCCATGACGTGAGGTGGAGTTTTTGTTAAATGTGTGTGCTGTGGTGGACAGTAGGCTAAATTTTTACGTTACTTCGGTTAACTTGGCAGCGTGATATGGAACTGTAATGTGGTCAAGACCTTACTTGAACTACTTTAGCTGTGTGTTTACTGAAAAATAATTCATTTATACAGAATATATACAAAACATGTAAAACTGAAAGTAGTGTTTCAATTCATTTTATGAGCTAGATAAACTCTCTTGTCATAGTTGAACTAAAAGGTCTACTAAAAATTTATTATTATTATTATTATTATTATTTATTTATTTATTATTATTTTTTTCTTCTTATTTACCATTTTGACTTATTTTGAATAAGTGATATCCACACTCACCTTTTAACTTCTTTAATGTGGAGTAAATTGAAGGGGAAAAAAATCACAAACGGTCCTGTATCTGGTTGACTTTAATACCTAATAGCACGGTATCTGGGATTTAGACCCTTTGGAAGAGATTCTCAGTGTTGTCACATCCTCGCTTCTACATTCATTCAGAAACACAAGACTCATTTAGTTTTTAATTTTCTGCCCCCTAATGGACACATTCTTGTTACATGCATGAATGAAGGAAGACTCCTAGGCATACATGCTAGACACCTTGACTTGTTCACAAATACACATGGCAGTAAACACAATATAATTTAATTAATTATTATAAAAGTGGCCATGTTTTCACTTGACATTTTGTGCTAAACTGAGAAGTGGGGTGTTATTTGCATATGACAGTTATGACTGCTTTATGGCTCAGTTTCTGGAAGGATATTTTGATGTCAATACGCCATAACGCTGACATGTAACTGTCATAATATATACAGTGTGATGTGGCCTGACATGAAGCGGAGTTACTGTTACCCCGGACTTGCTTATTTTCATATAACAGCACATCCACTGAAACTTGCCAATGAATACAACTATTTTTAAAATCCATTTAACGTCTGGGAAGTTACTTTCTGTGACATTACAGCATTACGTTATAACATTACATTATATACTTTCAGACTAAACCTGCAGCTTGTCATGTTACTAAGAAACTGGAAAGCACAAGTCGTCTGTCCTGAAGATCTGTACCAGGAAACATACCGCTTTATTTCGGACTCTAGCAAAACACTGACATCTCCTTACATCAGTGTTAAATGAACATACTGCTTACAGAAAGCCGTAACATGTTTTTCTTTTTTGAATTAACAGTACTGTTTATCATTTAAATTATGTGAGCATCTAATATACAAGTCCATGGGTTAGTTGTCACTATAGAAACAATACCCCCTCTGACCAGTGAGAATCAGGAATTCTACAGTGATGTGGTGTTCAAGTGTTGAGGGTGTTGGGATAAGGTTAAATGTGTGTGTGTGTGTGTGTGTGTGTGTGGCAGGGCCAGCTGTACCTACTGGTGACGGATCAGGGCTTTCTGACTGAAGAGAAGGTGGTGTGGGAGAGTCTACATAACGTGGACGGAGACGGAAATTTCTGCGATTCGGAGTTCCGTCTGAGACCCTCCGACCCCGAGAGCGTCTACCACGGCCAGCAGGACCAGATCGATCAGGTCAGGACATCTCCTTACTTAAAGCATTCCCCTTTAACGTAGTCCCCTTTAACGTAGTTACCTTTATGGCGTCCTCCTATACAAGAGGTTGGTAAATATCCACCTGCTGGCTTGATAGCGTTAATTTTAGCTAACTGTTTGTGTAGGACTTGATCTTATACCCCTAAATTGATAGACAACTTGTAATTGGGTTTATGAAGATGTAAATATGATTAATCTATAAAAATCGGTTTACTTGTAGTCCGTCTGGTACTACTACATGAATTCTAGGTGTCTGGTGGCCTAATACAATGCTGCCATCTGCTGGATATATTTTCAATTACAGTACTAAAAATGCCAAATGTTAAAATAGGGCATGTTAACAGTGGAGGGTGGTGAAGCACTACATTTACTTCGGTACTTTTACTTGAGTAACTTTTTTGAAAAAAAAAAATATATCTTTAAGAGTAGGTTTAACTGGTCATACTTATACTCTTACTCAAGTTTATTTTTAATCATAGAAATACATTCTGCTGCGTTCCTCCGTTACTGTTAAATGTTAATGAAGATATGTAGTTTTAGTAATTAGTTTAAATCACGTATAATGAGGTGAGTCTCGCGATACGCTGCAGTGGTCTGAATGCGGACACAAGAACCGCTCACTTTTTTATCACCTCAATCCTGGAGGGGGGGAATAGTGAGCATGTGGAGGGAGGGAGGCAGGACACACACACACACACACACACACACACACATTTTCTCTTCTGTTCTGTTGTCTTGTTTAAATGCAGATTTGTGTTGTGAAAATAAAGACAGTCAACCGTTGGGAAAATATTTGTTTTGTTGGCGTGTGTGTGAGAGATTTTATGTTGAAAATGACAGGCTCTGTGTTATTGGACCCATCACAGGACTGGGATATGCTGTGTCATGTTGAACCCAGGTTTTATATCATATAAACAGAGGAGAGGTGTGACTTACAGTTCTCCATGTAGTCAGAGATTCAGGATTTTCCCTTCATTTTAATCAGATCCGACGTCTTCTCATTGGATACTTTATTACTGTTACTTGAGTAATTATTTTTATAAGTAGTTTTACTTGTACTCGAGTGAAATCTTTGCCTCTGCATGTTAATTGGCTGTTATGAATAAGCTTGTGTACTTACGGCAGTCCCTGTACAGTCCCCTATACATCCCACATCATCAAAGCAGGTTTTCAAGAGCGCTTTTAATCTTCTGTCCCTGCATCCACAGAGCTTTATTTCCCAGAATACCTGGTGCAGTTCTTACCTCATCACCTCTAAGGGTTCTGTTCAAAAGCAGCCACAGGGCTTAGTGATGGTTTTTTTTTTTTATTATATAGAGTCAGATTTTAGGGTAGTACAGTCATTACATTGGGTCAAGTGGTTAGTAAGGCAGTGTGAAAGTGGCAGTGATGTGCATTGTTTGAAACAGTCCTTAGTGAAGTGCAATAGTGAGCAAGTAAAAGGTGGTGTGTAGTTGTGCACACATGGCTCTCCTGATACATGGATGTTGGCACAGCTGCTGGGAGGCAAAGTTTTATCGATAATTAATGCTGAAATCTACCCCTCCTTCTTCTTCCCTCCACTTATATGTCCTTGTGGGGTTAGGCACCGCAAAGGTTTAATGTAGGACTGACATGATGTCTCACATCCTCTGTCTCTCATGCTCTCCCGTTGTTTACTCCCTTTGCTCTTTGCCTATATTGCGTCTTGAATAATAGATGATATTTTATGTTCCTTGAGTTGTGTGTCAGTTCATGACACTGCTGTGTTTTGATGGCAAACAGGGCGAACAAGAGTTCAGGTTTTACTTCTCGAGAGCAACAGAGAGTGCTGCAATCACACTTCGTTTACATA
>JANDJT010000164.1:11293571-11312388 GCA_024331685.1 Stegophilus panzeri
TATATAATATAATATAATATAATATTCATCCATCTTCTATAAGTGCTTAATGCTGGTCAGGGTAGTGGTGGATCTGGAGCCAGTTCCAGGAACACCGGATGTGAGGCAGGAATACGCCCTGAAATAGCTCACCAGCGTTAAATAACTAGACCTGGATACCTAAATAACTAGAAAATGAAGTAAAAATTCTGAGAATTGTGCCAGTTATTAGTCATCACTTCCGTCCTAATTACGTCTCCCCCATCACACATACTTTAAAGGTGCAGGTTAACATGCATTCTCCAACAATTATGAAGCCAGACACTGCACCTTTTCAAACTGCTGCTCATGTAAAGTTATAGGAGGACCGCTATAAACAAACACTACTCCGTATAGATTCAAAAACAGCAGAAGGAAGTTACACATTATGAGCATCTATCAGAGCACCTGACAGCCATCTTATGCTATTATACATAGTTTCTATTAACTGAAGAGAGTGTGTGTGTGTGTGTGTGTGTGTGTGTGTGTGCGCGCGCTCGCAGGACTACCTGATGGCACTGTCGCTGCAGCAGGAGCAGCAGGTGTCAGAACTGGGCTGGGAACAGCTTCCTGAGGGCATCAGTGATCTGGAGCTAGCGAAGAAGTTGCAGGAGGAGGAAGATCGCAGGGCATCAGAGTTCTATCAGGAGCAGGAGGAGGAGCAGGAGCAGGCTGCCGCAGCCGCACAGGCCCAGGTACAAATACAGACACAAATTCATTGTTTCATACATGCACATGGGTGACAGGGATAATCAACATTAAAGTGTTTTAGTAACCACAAGCTCAAAGAACAGCTTCAAGTACATCGTGGCAGATTCTACAAGTCTGTGGAACTGTACTGGAGGGATGAACGCTGTTCTTCAAAAAGATATTGTCTCTGTTGCTGTTTTGATGATGATGATGATGATGATGGTGGTGTAGAGCACTGTCTAGAAAGTCACTATAGACTGAAGGCATCTGATTTTCTTGCTTTTTTTTTTCTTTTTTGGGTCCTCATCAAACCACTGAGTGAGCCCTCATGCCCTGTGGATGGGGGAAGAATCATTCTGGATGTAACCAGTCCCATCAAGAGAGAAATGTGTGAAAAAGTGATCAGGCAGAAGAATTTTGTGTGACAGCATTTTTTTTAAGGAAATGGGTGATGCTTTTCATTCATATATTTCAAAGCACTTTTATCCATCCAGCCATCCATCCCCAAAGCACTTTTATATAGAGTAGATATAAAAAGTCTACACACCCCTGTTAAAATAGCAGGTTTTTGTGATGTAAAAAAACAAGATAAATCATGTCAGAACCTTTTCTACCTTTATTCTGAAATGTAACCTATAAATTAAAGTGGAAAAAATATTCATTTTAGAGAAAGGGTCAAAAACCTGGTTGCATAAGTATGCACACCCCTAAACTAATTTAATTGAAGCACCTTTAGATTTTATTACAGCATTCAATCTTTTTGGGTAAGGGTCTATCAGTTTGGAACATCTAGACTTGGCAATATTTTGCCATTCTTCCTTGCAAAAGTATTCTAACTCCGTCAGATTGGCCCAGCTAGATCTGGACTCTGGCTGGGCCATTACAAAACCTTCAACCTGTTTTGGTGAAGCCATTCCTTTGTTGATCTGGAGGTTTGCTTTCGGTCCTTGTCATGCTGAAAGGTGAAATTCCTCTTCATCTTAAGTGTTGTAGCAGAAGCCTTAAGGTTTTGCACCAGAATTTACTGGTATTTGGAGCTATTCATTATTTCCTCCACCCTGAAAGTCCCAGTTCCATCTAAAGAAAAACAGCCCCATGTATGATGCTGCCACCCCCGTGCTTCCCCGTGGTGATGGTGTGCTTTTGGTGATGTTTTTTTGTGCCAAATATATCTTTTGGTACTCTGGGCAAAAAGTTTAACTTTAATTTCATTAGACCATAACACAACATTCCACATGGTTTTTGGAGATTGGATGTATTTTTTATTTTATTGATTAAAAAAAGGCTTCTGTTTTGCCACCTACCCCATAGCCCAGAGATGTAAAGAATTTGGGAGATTATCATCACATGTAGGGAGCAGTACTTGCCAGGAATTGCTGCAGTTCTTTTAATGTTGCTGTAGGCCTCTCTACAGCCTCCTCATCAATTTTAGAGCGATGTCCTGTTCTTAGTAGTGTCACTATCGTGCCATATTTTCTCCACTTGTTGATTTGTCTGTAGTGTTCCATGGTATATCCAATGCCGCTGAATTATTATTTTTTTTTTTTAATCCTCTCCCATGGCTTTTCCAGTTTGATGTTACCAAGAAGATGTCAGGAAAATCCTATAGGAACAGCTGTATTTTATTTGGGGGTAATCAGTCACTTTACTAGTTAGTATTTAAAACAAGATTGAATGTGATTGGTTGATTCTGAACACTGCCACATTCCCAGTTATAAAAGGTTGTGCACACTAATGCAAGTTGGGTATTGGAAGTATTGGATGTTGCAATTTCACAATAAAGGTGACACAGGTTCTCGCATGATTTAATTTAGTTTAAAAAAAAAAAAAAAGCTTCCATTTTAACATGGGTGAAGACTTTATATCCACTGTAGTGTAACAGTACGTCAAACTGGTGGGTTTTTTTGTTTGTTTTTAATGTTTTAAAAGTCCACTGAGCAGCAACAGGAATCCAATCTGCATGAATGAAATAGTGCAGTTTGTTTCCAGTCGCTGTGGTGGTCCTGCAGGTGTCTCTGCGTTAAGTCCCTACACCTGAGCTCTTTTCCTCTCTCACTGTGCTGCAGGCTCAGGCAGCAGGTGGCGCTGTAGCAGAAGCAGCAGTCGCAGCCCCAGCAGGAGGAGCATCAGTGTGTCCCAGTCCAGGAAAGCACAGTTCCAGCACGGAGCGCAAAGCCAAGAAAGAGGCCAAGGACAAGGATAAGTGTGTGATCCTGTAACAGTGCTGCAGCCTGCATCACGGTCTGACTGAAACGCAGAAGGCTCGTCATTACACACTGACTCAGAGCTGCACAAGGAGTGAGAGAGCGTGACTGAGGAGAGGATCCGCTGTTCCTAAGCCACTGGTGCCTGATGCTGTTTGCTCTCTGAGCTCTGAACACACAGCAGAGCGGATCAGGGGGAAAAAACTCGCACTGCGTCTCTGATCGAGCTCGCCCGACCTTCCTTACAGCCGCACGGTGCACTGAGCTTGTCTGGAGTGACCTCACACGCTTCAGGATGGTGGATTTTATAGCAAAATGCACCAGAAAGAGAAATAACGGCACCGTTTTCTTGTTGTTGTTTTTTTTTTTTTTTCTTGATTTCCATTATTGCAGTTGTTTATAAGATGTTTTATAAGCTGTTTTATAGCCGATATATATATATATAATATACACACGCACTTCTTATACGCAGAGATGCAGTTTCACAGGCGGGATCTTTACACTGGGACAGAGAGGACGCAGCAGTAGCAGGACTACATATCACACTGTAACAGTGTTACATGACGTGCCGTTCAGCTTCTGGGCTTCTGCGGATCACGCCAAACTCGCTCTTCACTTGAAACCGTTGCTATTATGCACTAAAGTCTCGGGTTGTAGATCAGTCTGGGTTAGGGGTGGGCGATACGGCAAAATATCACTCATGAAAAATAATATATCACGATCATTTTGTTTTAACAAAGTGCCAGTAAATCAGTAGTGCCACGTTATAAAGATCAACAATGAATCAGTTGGTACAAAAGCAGATTTTATGACCACAGCCTGTTAGTGGAAGTCATATTGAAGTTTTTAACAAGGAACCGTAAGACGACTTGTTAATAAGAGGATGGTTATCGCTCTGGTGATTATTTTCAGAAAACAAACCTCATAATATTGCCCACCCTATATCCAGTTTGCCATCTGGGTTTTTTAAATGTATTTTATTTATCCTCCTCCCTATTGCGTCTCGCTTAGAACTAATGTCTCCTGCAGCCACGAGTTAACGTTTAAGACGTACTTATCGTGACCTCTCTTCGCTCCCTCTGTGTGTTTTTTAAGACATGCAAGATTGTTGAATGCGGCGCGTACATAGAGCTGTTTGTTTTGCTGACCCCATCGTCCTCCAGCGCTCAGCAGCAGCCCTCTGATTTTCCCTGCAGGTTAAAGTGCACTAAATTTCACTAAACACGTTTCGGTCCCTGTGAGTTGCCACTTTAATATGCTGCCACTTTCTGAGCACCTGCTTCAGTGCTGTTTTGGATTGCACCAGATAATTTGATACGATTTAAGCATTGTGTTATTTTCTCTATCGCTCGTGCCACGGCTTCTGCTGTTTTATGTTCACAGTAAACGTGATGGCACTGTGTATGTATATATGTGTACCACTCCACCATAACGGCGCAGTGTAACTCGGCACGTTATCCGTGTGACTGCCTTCTCCTGACGAACTTTTACTCTCGATAACATTCCAACAGGATGTTTTCACTCACACTGAGGTGTGTACACACACACACACACACACACACACACACACACACACACACACGCGCGCTCAGATGAGGGACTGCAGTAGAGGGTCAGATCCCAATCCCAGTCGTGAGGAGACACTGCTCACGTTTGAGCTTTCTCCCCGACACACCTCAACTGTTTTTAATGCACCTCTGCTGACGTCCTCTCTCTGTTTCACCTTGAAATGATGACTTTAGGAGATCTTACACAGAACGCAATCCGATTGGATGTCATTTCCATTCCAAGTTGGTAATTTATAAGTGAAAAAACATTTTTGATTTACTTTAAAAACCGTGTTTTATGTGCCGACCTAGCTCAATCTGCATGTCCCGTGCATGTTACTGAGTGCTGAGTCCCTGAGAAGGACCCGAAGCAGAGCTCAAGTTACATTCGATCAGTGAAGTGTTAGGTGTGAACACGTGCTACTGAACTTGGCCAGCGGTACTTTTGTCTGAAGTTACTAAAGCGTGTCCTGAGTGGTGTCGACAGAGGTGTTTTAAGAACAATGTTACGTTAATTACGATGGAACTATAACTGAAGTAAACCATCTTATGGCGTGTCGGGACAACCAGGGAAGAATTCATTGATGTGGCTTATTTGAACAAGATATTTTGATCAGATGTATAGGTTTTGTCCCTGGCCCAAGTATCCTACCCAGTGGGCTTGTTTGAGGGGTGTGTGTGTGTCTCCAAGGTCTGAGACTTACAGGTATAGGTGAGTG
The DNA here is from genome assembly GCA_024331685.1 of Stegophilus panzeri. Lineage (NCBI taxonomy): Eukaryota > Metazoa > Chordata > Actinopteri > Siluriformes > Trichomycteridae > Stegophilus > Stegophilus panzeri. The sequence goes on from JANDJT010000164.1 coordinate 11,298,750, forward strand.
AGACGCTTTTGTCTTAGACAGGCCCATAGTGGCCAAACTCTCTGTACATAAACACAGCTTTATGTAAAAGCTGCAGACTTTTCCATGAACAGATAACCACTCAGGCCTTCAGCGATGGAACACATGCCGTGCTGAAGGAGATTTAGGTAACTGTGGTCAAATACAGGGTTAGAATCTGGGTTTTTACACACTCTGGGTATGGGTGGGGTGGAGTGGGGTATGGGTGTGGTGGTTGTAGAGATCAGAAGCAGCATTAATAAAGTTGTTGACATGAAGGGGGTTATCTGTAGAGCACCAGGCCATCTGTTATTTCCTCACTCGCACTTCACTGAGCACCGCGTCAATCAGCAGTGCGCTTCACGTTGGTCATTAACACTTAGCCGGAAGCACAACAGTAAAGCTAACCACGTTTAAGAGACAGAGAGACTTTCAGGCATGTTTTCCTGGGAGGCTGGTTATGAACTATAGAAAAGAAAACTGAGAAACACTACATTAATCTTCAGTTACGTTAAACAAAACTAAGTTTCCTTTCAACACTGAATACGAAGCAAAACAAAGCATTCGACAGTAGAGCTGGGCAAAATGTCTGAGGAACAGTTCTGACAATAATGAAGAATAATTTGCTTATGAGCTCTCTACTGTCCATAGTTGTATTCACATCAGATAACTCTGTTTTTTAACTGAGAATCAGTCATTTCTAGCCCCAGGCTGTCTGTTCGGCTGCTGAATTACCCTGATAAACAATGGAAATATCAGTGTCTATGGAAAATATCACCCAGCTCACTCTGATCAACAATGTCTTATGGACTCGATAAGATTTTGCCCTTGATTAATAAATGCTGTTTAATGCACCAGGGGTCTCATTTACAAAACAGTACGATTAACGTCAGATTTTCACGTTCAGTTGATTGTAACTTGTGCTGAAAGCTTCACTGCCATCACTACTGATGGTTGCATTATTCACCAAGGTGTGTTGGAAGACATTTTTTCTGCCTTTGTAATTGGTTCTGCACTGTTATATCAATTGAATGCACTATTAAGGAGCAAAATACCTCATTTTCTATAGAATCAGATGCCAGAGTTAGTGTAAGCACCCTGAAACCCTAATAAACAGGATGTGACCATCGGACAGGATGTAAAGCTGTCCGATGGAGAAAAGCTGAGGCTTATTCTTAAAAAAACAAAACACACACAAAAAAAACTGTCAACAACTCTGCTTTTATCATTTCAGATTAAAGGGGCAGTAATGCAACATACTCACGTAATGTTCAGCTGCACTGAAGATCTGTTCATGCATCATAAACCATGGTCATGTCTATGTGATGTTACTAATGAACTGGATGTGGATTGAGGCACATAGTTGCAGGAAAGATTTTTAGCTGAGTCAGCTACCAAATGTTTTGGCTGATCAACCACAACTCAATTTAATTGGTCACTAAACTATTCTTTTAAGTCACAGGTTCCATACCCTGCAATCAGAAGCCCCTGTCCTGCACATTAGGGTTTTCCCTGCTGTAAACACACTCACTTCAACTTAGGAGGGCTGTTAATAAGCTAAATAGTTTAATCAGGTGTGTTAGAGCAGCGAAAACTCTATCTACACCATGCAGGACAACAGGAGCAGGATCTGGAACCTGTGATTTAAGGCTATGATTAATACACACCGAGTTACCATTGAGGTGATTTGTAAACAAAAATCCTGTGCCTGCTTTGCCAAAACCACCCATGTGACACTCCTCATGGACGAAGCTCGGTCTATTTAACATGGATGCAGTCTAACAGAAACTCGAGATCAAATCAGATCTTGCAAGAACTTCTGTGCATCGTTCTTGAGATCAGTTTAATGGCTTGGTCCACACAAGCAGAATGTCAGGGTGCATGTGTAGAGCTAACAGCATCACTGAGTCAGTGACCCAGTTTCTATTTGTACTTCCTTTCTATATCTATTTACACTAAGTCTTAGTTACATAAAGGCTGGATATTAAAAGGTCATGGTTCTTTTGCATTAAAATGGGTTAATTGTTTATGTATATATGACCAAAATGTATAAGTTAGCCCAACATGGTGTGTGAAACCATTATCTGTAACACAAGCCTTAGACAAAGGATAAAAACTTCTGATTAAAGAAATACGCGCAGCGAGACCTGTTGCATTGTGGTACTTCACAGGAGAATGTATTTTAGTGTTCTGACCAGAATACAAACACTTAATCTGTAGGATTTTAATGAAGTGGCAACTCCAGAACATCACGAAACAGGAAGAACATGCTGCATGTCTACGGCTACACACTGCACTGTTCCCCAATACCGCACTGCCTGCTTTTGCTCTTTCACACACGCATACACACAGCTTATCTGCTCTTTAACAAACGCTTCAGGATTTTAAAATGGAAACATCAACACAGGGAGACACTGAAATCAGCAGTGCAGCATCAGAATTATTAAACACTAGACAAAAGTATGCAGGTGAGTCTTTAGTCTCCCTTTTCAAACACAGTTTAAATACACAAAGGAAGAGGAGGGGGGGGACAAAAAAAAAAACTGCTCAAGCTGCCTGTACAGTGTGGTGAACTAAAATAACATGTCTATGCACTTTTTACAGCTCATAGGAGAACAGCCGAGGAACAAGTCCGACATTTCGCTTAACAAGGATCTATACAAAGAAAAAAAAAAAAAAGCTTGTTTACAATATTCAGTCCAACCAGTTAAAAACATCAAATATCTCAAACTTAAAAAAAAAAAAAAAAAAAAAAGAAATTAAGTTATAAAATGTATTTGTTTATTTTCTGTTGCAAAAGAAGAGCAGGTTGCTAGAACCTCCCTTTGAAGGGTTTGAATCCTCCGCTGCTGCCAGCCATTGGGACATTTGTGATCTGGACAATTCTGTTCATGCCACCGGAGGAATGGCTGCAAACACAAACAGTGTGTTACCATCTTTGTAGTTAAATAAATGTTATACACCATCCTAATCTTAGTACCTTTTTCCTAAATGTTTACACAAATGTGTTAACAGGGTATTAAGAAACTTACTGGACTGGCTACCTGTGTTCACCCACTGCCACTGGGGGAGAATCTAGCACTAGAGGTACGCTGTATAGCAGAAAGGAATCTGTACACACCTGGAATGTGGAGCCATCATGGCAGGTCGACTTTCTGCCATGCGCCGGTTATCAGGGAAACCTCCACTCTGGGAGCCGCTGCTATGCCACTCCTTTCTGGGTCCCTGATCCCGGCCGTGCCTCTCCACCACCACCTGCCTTCCGCTGCTGAAATGCTGCTAAAAACAGAGAGGAACCCATGGCAATGATGATTTAGAAACCTGTGGCCACAATGAACAGTAGTGGGTTTTGTATACAAAATAAATAAATAAAATAAACGACTAGTCGCTATTTGTGATCAAAGCTGAGGTAAAATTTCTAACAGCTCACCTGGTCAGCCATGACTGCAGGTCTGCCTCCATCTCGGCTACTGAAGGAGCCTCTGCCGCGATTGGCTGAGGAGGCGCCTCTCATGTTAGGGCCCGGCCCATCTCGGCCCGAGTGCTCCGGACGCATCCGCACCGCTCCCCTGGTACGACACACATTGCTCTGTTTAACTTAAAAGTGGCCAACAATTAAAAGCAGAAGCACAGAGACAACTACGAAAACCATTACTTCAGGTGACTCGTCACCTCACCTGCGGTTTCAACCGCTACAGCACCAATTTCCCAGATTTGGGAAACACTGGTTTTCATATACAAATAAAATATCAATTCCACAGATTTGGGAAAACTGAACCCACGGCTACCAAACAATGTATTCTTATCCAATCCTGCTGATGAGTTAAACCCTTTACATTTTATTACTTTCCTCTACTCTTCCAAAACAAGTGCACAATCATCCAATCCTACTGGTTTCACCTGACATCGGACGGCTTGGTGCTTATGCCACCGTCGTTTTTCCAGCCCGTGTGGCCGGTGTCTCTGGCCGAGCGAGAGTGGCTCATGGCTGGTGGAGGAGCTCTGCCTCCTGCTGGGCGTTCGGGCAGTGACACGGGGCGACGTTCGTCTCTGTCACGAATATCTCTCCGGTCTGTGTCACGAAGATCGGAGCGGCCTGAAGGGGGAGGAGGCTCGGTTCGGCGCACGCCATCAAAGCTTTTAGGGTAGCGCTCGAACCCAGAACCTTCACGGCGTGGGTCAGGACGATTCTTCTTAGCCTCTGGTTCACCATCAAACCGATTCCGCCTAAAAAAAAAAAAAAATATATATATATATATATATAAAAAAGTGGTCACTGTAAGCTACAGTGAATTTTTTATTTTTTATTCCACTTGCTCCCTTAAAAAGTCTTCCTTTAGGCAATGCCCACCCCAGTTTACCCATCATCGTTATTAAATTACAGGAAAAAGGCCAGCTAAAACATGGGCTTTTAAAACAAACAAAATAAATAAATACATACATACACCAGAATTGTGTCCATTCAGCTTAAAATATTTACTCGGGCTTTTAGTCAAGTATCCCTATTGTGTATCATTTATTTATTTTATTTTTTACTTGGATACAAATGGTTATTAATGAATATTTTTATTTGTTCTATACCTCTCAAAGTTGTTGGGCTGGACTGCAGTACTGTCTGGGAAACGTGTTCGGTCTCTGGAGCTGAAGTCACTGAAGCGGCCCTGCTGCCGGTTGCTGTAGTCCGATGCCTGGCTCATCCGGCCCTCTGACTCTGGCTGAATCTTCTTATTGCCGTTCCAGTAAGAGTCATCCCTCCTGCAGCAGGCAGATGAATCAGTAAACATACTGAGTAAACCAATGAAGTTAAGCACATGACACTTGGATTTTGATAGCAAATAACCACCAATCCTTTCCCTTGAGAACCTCACATACAGGGCACAATCAAAACATCAAGGAGCTCTCAGGCTTTCACCACAAGCCTTGCTAGACACATCAGCAATTAATTCCAATGTCTTATCCGAGTCAGTATCTAATGAATCAGACTTATCTTGCAAAACTTCTTAAACTAATACACATCTTCGATATGTTTTTACAGCCTTTTCAATACAAAAAAAAAAAAAAAAAAAAAAAAAAAAAAAAAAGGGATATTTACTGTACGTTGCCTAAGGCACATTATCATTACTATGTACCTGTGGTCCACATCACGACCTCTCTTCAGGTTGTTGCGTTTCTCCTGCTCGTAGCGTAGCTGCTCTTGCTGCCTCCTCAGCTCCTCCCGCTCCCGAGCCAGGCGCTCTGCTTCCTTTCGGCGCTCCTGTCAGACACACAACGCCAAATTAAAAAAGTAGAATCAGTAGTCTATCACACACGCAAAGGGGGGGAGGGGGGTTAGGGGGTAAACAATAAATAAATAAATAAATCGCATGCAGTGGCAGAGTAGCGGACCTGTTCTATGCGGATCCTCTCTCTCTCCAAGCGCTCTCGCTCCATGCGTTCACGCTCCAGTTTCTGCCGCTCCATCTCGAGCCTCTGACGCTCACGCATCAGGTTCTCCCTCTCCTCACGCTCTCGCATTACTCGTAGTCGTTCACGCTCTCTGCGCTCTCGTTCTGCCATCTCACGTCGCCTGAATGTGAAGCAGCAGTGTTTACATGTATTTAAAACCAAAAGATTAGGCTTTATGTGATGGACATGCACAGCTGTGACTGTGTATCAACACAGCTCAGAGAAATGCGTAAGCAAGACAGAGTGTGCGTGTGTGAGAGAGAGAGAGAGAGAGAGAGAGAAACACAGGACTCACCTGCGCAGTTCCATGGCCCTGCGGACTCTCTCCATTCTAACCATGCGCTCACGCATCCTCTGTTCCTTCATTTTCTCAAAGGGAAGGATGTCCCTATTGCCACCTTTGTTGGGAAAAGGCCTCGCTTTCTTTATTGCTTCTATCTGTGGGAACATTAAATCATCGTTACTGAAAATGAACCGAGAACACATGAAAAACTAGAGGAAGGGTTTAGAAGTGCGACACAGTCAATTAGAATCAACTCCGTCCAGATTCTATTTAACTTTAATATACACACACACACACACACACACACACAAATCTATCAAAATGCCACCCGAGCAAGAAAGGTGATTGATTAACTGTTTGGATTATATTATACAACATTCAACTTCAGTTAGAGCCTTATCCTGGCAGTGTGGTGGCATAACCAAGCCTGTCCCAGGTTTTGTTTTAGTTAGGGTCTAGTCGAGTTTAGGCCGAGTTATCCATCCCATAGCACACACATTTATTGTGCCAGCCACTATTTAACACTCATACACTACAACTCAAAAGTTTGGAGACACTTGACTGAAACGTTTCTCATAATCTTAAAAATCTTTTGATCTGAAGGTGTATGATTAAATGTATGAAATCGGTGTTGTAGACAAAAATATTGTGCCAATATATTCATTTCTTTCATTAGAAAACTAACATTTTATATACAAAAAAAATATTTCTTTTGTAGGAAAAAACATTTCGAGTATAGGTGTGAACTCCTTTAATACTGTTTAAAAAAAACATCTAAGGGGAATTCCTCAAGAAATCGGTCGAGAAAATGCCAAGAATATATTTCTGGAAATTCTAGGCAAAAAGGGCGTCTACTTTGAAGATGAAAATACTAAATTATTTTGATTTATTTTGGAGTTTTTAATCACAACATAATTCCCATAGTTCCATTTGTGTTACTCCAGAGTTTTGATAACTTTATTATAATAAAATGTGTAAAAATTAAAAATAAAGAATGAGTGTTTCTAAACTTGACCAGCAGTGTACATTTCAGGTTACATAAACACTACTTGTCAAGATAAAAACTGAAATTCACTGCACAGGTTTTAGGGGCAACATTTCTAGTTTGAACTATATATTAAATAAACTATAGTTTATTCAATATTAATGTATGGTTTTATTTCAGTTTTTTTTGTCGTTTTACATTTCAATGTTATAAGAGTAACCCTGAGATACATCCAGAGCAAAATGACAAAGGCAATCTAAGCAGAACAGACATGTGTGTGAAAGGTTAGAACACAAACCTGTTCAGGAGGAATGAGCCAGCGAGGACGTCTATTCATCATATTGGGAGCAGCAGGCTGGAGGAGAGAGAGATGAATACTATGACTTTGAGTCACGATATTAGTAACTTTAATAAACTTAAAAAGAATAAAAAGCCAGGTTTACATAAAATACAAAAGTACTCAATCAGAATGGTTCTACTGAAATGCCATGGTACATCATCAGCACCTTGTCAAACCTCCCTCCCCTTCTGAACGGCAGGCGAGGTTTGTTGAAGCCTGGCTGGATTTTAGACTGTTCAACCACGAGCATCTTCCCTGGACTCTTCCCTATGGGAAAGAACAGGAAAATAAAAGGTTCAACTCACTGCACCATAAACGCAAAGTAAACTTTCCAAAGGTAGAAGGAAAAATAAGCACACTATTGTTGAACTTACGCCCATGCTTCTTCTCGTCCTTCTTGGGGTCAGAAGCAGAGCTAGAGGATGGAGCGTCAGACTTGGTGCTTTTCGACTCCTGTTTCTTGGAAGATTCTTTGTTGTCCTTTTCAGCTGGCTTCTTCTCTTCCTTTTTGGAGGAGGCCTGAATCCTGTGGAGAGGTTTGAAAAGCACAGATGAGCAACGACCGTTCCCACAAGAGAACATGTAACGTGCAGGTTCACGAACAATTACAAGTCCTCACTTGCTAGCAGTCTTCAGCCCAGCGGAAATGCGCTTCTCCCCTGACACTTTATTGGATCCGGTTTTATCCTCTGCTTCTTTTTTAGAGTCCTTCTTGAAAGGGTCACTTTTCACCTGAAGCACAAACACCATGAGGTTCACCAAGAAAGCAAAACAAGCGAGTGACATTTTGTCTGCTAACTGTGCACGTCGGACTTGAGATATTAAAACGGATGTCTTTTTTTATTCTACAGTAATATGGATACAAATTAAAAACAGTTTTTACATTAAATGAATTTTGCTGATACACTTTCTAATTTTACACTGCAATTTGTACATACATAAATGTATCATCCACACTGGAATAGAAGAGAAGATATAAAATGGTCTTTATTGCACTTGCACACACCAGCAACTTTTAATTTCTACTGAGCAACCTGGTGTGTTGTGAACGCAAAGATACACTCCCGTTGCAAACAGGAACGCTGTGTTAACGCTGTACATAGCTACGCTCAGGTGCAAAAGAACGCCAAGTAAGCTGAAACATTTCGAGACAAGGCAGAAAACATGCAATACACACTGTCTAGTGTGAACGTAGAACACGTTTTACTGCAGTTCACTTCTTACCCTGTCCACAGATATCTGCTGACCATGGAGCTCAGTACAGTCCAGATGGGATATGCATCGTGCCACCTCAGCACTGGAGGACATAGTCACCAAGCCATAGCATTTAGCTCCTGGGCTGCGGGCATTGGTGACTACTTTGGCGCTGAAAACCTTAATTAAAACAAGTAAACAAAGTGCAGGTGAATGGGAAGCAGAAGATTACATTTTCTTTGTCAAAATTAAGAACATTACTTAAATAGCATGTAAATGCAAAAAATAATAATAAATAAAACCAGTGTTTTAAGTGACACTACTCAAAGCACGACATATGCCCCCCTTCCCAACACAGATGGCACTTACCTTTCCATATTTGCCAAAAAGATTCTTTAAATCAGCTGCTTTGGTGTTTGAGGAGAGGCCGCTAACCCACAAGTTACGAGTAGAGCTAGCGCTGCTGTTGTTTCCTGCTGAATGGAGACCACAAGCAAACAGGTCACGATATCGCTCACAGCCACAAAAAAAGCCCCTCTTCCCTCGTGTTAATGTTTATTTCGCTACAATGACTGACTAACAAAAATAAAAAGTATTATAACAAGTTTCATGCCAGCAGTAACTGATGGACATTTTACTAGAAATGAAAGGATATTAGACAGTACATTACATATATTATTTTGGGGATACGTTGCCACATGTAAGAGAAAAACTACTGTCACAAGTACACATCTTATCTACAAACTTCTTGTTTAATATAATGTGTTTAGAGATTCTCAAAACAAGGCAATGAAGTTTTAGTCAGTGCCTCTTTCACTTCAATCTCAAACACCTATTAGCCTGCTTCACTGTAAGAAGCCTGCATTCAAACTCATCTTTATGGCAGCGATGATTGTTTATACACTTCAGTTAATCACCAGGACTTATTTTAATAACCATATAAGGCAAGTTATATTAATGGTGTTTGTTCTTAATTAATCTACAGATTATGAAAAAGATGTATTATTCGTGCAACTAAATCATTTAATCTCTTTAAAGCTCCTGTAAATTAGCTTAAACACCTATCCAAGTCATACCCAAAGTAAAATTAAAGCTGTCCTTGAACCATTTGGACTACATGGATGGTTTTTGTCTCTTTTGAAAGGTGACACTCTGAGGTTTTTTCCCCTCAGAATCACTAAGTGCTACTGGTATTGAGTAACAGAAGTTTGAACACGCTGAAATAGAAGGGGTTTCAGAATTTCATTGGCTATACAATGCGCCAGTCATCCACACAATTGGTTGCAATAGGCTCAAGCTTTTCACGAAGGAAAGCGGAAGGCACTTCCCTTCAGCACGGACTCTCATTGCTTATTGAAGGCTATGGATAGGACATGGAAGCTCCTATTGGTTCAAGTGAGGTATCAATCAAAAGGGCAGAGCACTGCTGCCATTTTGAAGTTAAGCGATAAGGAATACTCACAAGCGAACCGAAGATATAATGGGGAACACGTGAAAGGCACATCTGTCTGTAATTTAAAATGACGCAGCAAGAGTCCGTAGGTATTTACTGATGTAATGTGTTTTAGACTAAATATTTTTTACATAATTGGATTGTTTGGACCTTTGCCAGCATTACAAGATTGTTTTTGTCAGGATGTCGTGGATCAGTGGACTACTATGCGGCTTCATAGATTTCTTAAGTGTTCGTTTGTCAGTGGTCAGACAAATGTTGATTGCAGCTGCTGTTGTGATTGCATCTTGAAATGATTTATATCAACCAAATCACAAGAATCTTAGGTTTCCAAATGGTATATCACAGGAGTACCTACGTACACAGCAGCTGTGAATATAGCGTAGTTTTTCACTAAACAACGCGATGGCCCGCCAGCGGTCGTCGGAATTTTAAAGTTTAGGTTAAACAACTGCATTTGTAAGATTAAGTTTACTCAAAATAGCATTTAGGACCATCTAAAAAATTATTTGGGAACGGATCTTTAATTTGAAACTACAGATACCTTCCAAATTGCCTTTTAAGGAAAAAGGGCAGAGTTGAGCAACTGAGAGCTGATTCAGGGAGGGGCTTATTTGAAAGCTGGATAAATGAAATGACAAAATTTAAATCCATTGTCTTGCATTATTATACAATTTAAACGTTACAAACTGCACCATTGAGTTACACAAGCTGCTAAGGAAGAAGTGTATGAAATGCATTCTTACCTTTTTCATCTTTTGTGGTCTTCCCATCTCTGTCTTTTGAGGCGCTAAAACGCAAGTATTGTGAGAGCAACAAAGAGAAAAATGAGCAAATCGTACAAGAACATGGTCATGCTTGGGCAATGAGGTACATATTCATATAAAACAACCATCGATCAAAATGCTGGTTTGGTGCATTACAAAAAAAAATAAAAAATAGAAAAGAAAAAAAGAAAAGAACATTTCCCATAGGTAAGGCTTGCACTTGGGTAACACTCCAATAAGGCTTCTTTCATTGCTTTTCCACAGGAGCAAGGTGGGTCAGGTTTTCTGCCAATTTATTCTCTTGATCAATGAAATCTTCTGGAGTGTGTTCAACTTCACAGCGAATCACTTCATTGGACTGATAAACCCCTCTGTCATCTCTGGGACTATTGCTCTTTTTAACCCATAAGTATGGACTGGAAAAGGCAATAAAAGTGCTGGATATGTGAGTAACAGCGGTGTTCTCATCTCCTCGCTTTACACCACCCATTACCCAACTTCAAACAATGGCCAAACAAATCAAAGGAAACCAATGGCAGGGATTAGGTACAATGAGCAACTCTGTATGGGAAAAAATCTTGCAGCTACTCACAATGCTGAGTTTTAGTGATCTGGAACCTGGTAGAAGTATCTTAAAGAACTGACATAGAAAGACAAACCTCTTTGCTTGACCTGCTGCCCCAGCAGAAGAGGGGCCTTTCTTCCCAGAATCCTTTTCTTTGTCTCCCGTTTCCGCTTTCTTCAAGGCCTCCCTGCTGTCCTTCTTGGTGGCATCAGTCTTCGGGCCATCGTCTCTCTTACAATCTTTGTGGCTGTCCTTTACTTCGGCCATCGAGTCTGCCTCCTGCCTCGTCTCGGCAGAGGCTTCCGCCTCCTCGCAGCCCTTGTCCGCCTCAGAATCTGGAAGTTTCACATGTTTACCTGTTTCCAGGAGGTCGTCGCCATCCACATCCAGCGTGATGGCATCTTCTGCCTGGATGGTGACGGATATGTTATCATCTTCGACCTCTTTGGCAGGTTCAGTAGCGGCTTTGCTCTCCAAGGCCTCAGTCACTGGGTCTTCAGGTTCGACTTCTGCCTCAGCCTCAAGATCGGGCTCCAGCTCTGCCTCAATCTCAGGCTCTGCCTCAATCTCAGACTCTGCCTCCAGGTCTGGCTGTGCCTCAGGCTCGACGAGGCCATCCCCGTCGGAGAAGGATTTAGTATTTTCACGAGTAGCATCATCAGTATCAGTTACATCTGAGGGATTTAACAAGGATAAAACATGGCACAAACACATTGTTTAGCATTCACATCTCTGAGCTACGTCACCTAGAAAGTAGAATAGAGAGCAAGTTTAATGTTAGTGGTCATCGGGGGTGAGGAAACCACACGTTTAACACACAACATACATTCCTTAGAACAATGGAGGGATTCAACAATCTTCTAAGTCATCTTTCTTATAGTGTAGAGAATACAATCCAGCAGTATTCTTCCTTGGTCCAATCTTTAAAGGATCCTTTCTCCCCCTCAATGGCCGAAATGGCTGGCATGTACCTCTCCGGGGGAAAGGACAATGTGCCAAACCAGTCCATTTTTCACCAGCCTCAGGGAAGCCATGTTCAGCAACATCTTTGGAAGGTTCCCCTGATGTGTTAAGCACTCCTCGTTAGCTAAGGGAGAGAAAAACAGAGCACCTTCTGATGCACCGGAGTGAGCCAGTCCGTCCGTGCCACTGCACTCTGTCCACAACACTAGTAAAAATCAGCACCTTCTGTGCTTTTCCAGTCTCGGCTGTGTTCCGGGTAAAAGCAGAACAGAATGACGGTAATTTCTGCCTTGCAGCCATGATGCACTGCTGTAAAAAGAAGAGTCTAGACACTGGCATGCCATCTTCTGAGAATTTATCCAAGGCATGTGTCATGTCTCTGCTTCCCATCAGTCAGATTTAATGTCCATAGCTGAGAATAACTGTTGATGTAGTGACTCTTGACATGTAGTGAAGAACGACGTTGACGAGTCCTTGTGTTTTTGAGAAGCATCCACTGAGATTCAGAAGCAACAGGATGGCACTTTTCCTGAAACAAGTCCTATTTATAATGCGTTTGATATAAAGTTTGAAGAGAACCTGTAAGATCAGATCTCTCATTTGATGCAGTTGTGCTGGTCATAATGTGGAAAATCTTTTTGACATGGTGGTTTTGTGATCTGTCCTGAGTGAGAGATGAACAGTGAGGTTGTGCTGAGGTTCAAAAGCAAGGAGCAAAATGAGGAAGGCGAGTCCCACCTTCGGAGAAGCAAAGAACCTGTGGAGCCTAAAAAATGTTAGCAATCCACACTAACCTGAGACCAAACATACCTTTCTCAGATTCCTCCTCTTCATGCTCCTGAAAAGGAGAGAAAAAGGAGAGAAATTAAGAAATAGCGCTCATTTTAACTGTTTATTTTTTTGCACATAGTACCACCCCCTCCTTAAGGTGCTACACAGATAAAAACCAACGATTTGCTGCAGATACGTTTTTATAAAAAGCATAAAGACGAGATCATCCCCCATGAACTCAAGATGTCTGACAAAGAAGCATAACAAAAGATTTATTTTTTTTCATAAAGCCTCTTGCCTTGGAAAATGCATCCTCTTCCATTGTGGTGTCAAGGTCAGAGTCGTTCTTCCTTCCTGAACAGACACAGCAAGCAGCGCATTCAAAACGTTTCGAGATGCACTCAACACAAAGCATTGCAGCTCAGCATTAAGCTAGGTTACAAACAGTTTAGTTTTCCTGTTCTGCAGAATCAGCCAGTAATGTTCAACATATGGATTTAAAGCCATGAGTTGCTATTCCTGCTTTTTTTTTTATTTTTTATTACTGACTGTCATCAAAGGTTTATCATTTACCTTTGGATTTTGCATTCTTCCTAGTAGTTGTGTCGGCTGAAACAGGGATCTCAATGTTTTCTGGATCGCCACCTTCCTCTTCTAATGCCTGCAGTCAGGGAATAATAAAGATTATATCACACACAGAGGCACACATAAGTTGGCTCACTGACCAGTGTTCAGGTTAGAAACGAATATTTACCCAAACAACCTTCAGTAGACCTGCTGGGTTCCCCCCACCTTCCAAATATAATTCAAGACACAAAATATAACTCAGTGGTGTTTTTTTTATTCTCACAAAGTAATGTTTTGTTATGGGAAGTT
>JANDJT010000164.1:11325928-11336596 GCA_024331685.1 Stegophilus panzeri
CGAGTTCAATCGCATTGACCTGGAGGTGCTGTCTGTGGTGGCGCAACAAATTCTCACTATTCAGAGAGGGATCGCAGCTCATGCCGAGATGCTGATGTTTGAGGGCACAGAGTTAAGGCTCAACCCGTCCTGTGCTGTGTTCATCACTATGAACCCAGGATACGCTGGCCGCTCCGAACTGCCTGATAACCTGAAGGCCTTGTTCCGCACCGTGGCCATGATGGTTCCTGATTACGCCCTGATTGCAGAAATTGTGCTCTACTCTTGTGGTTTTGTAACTGCTCGTCCACTCTCAGTGAAGATCGTGGCCACGTATCGCCTCTGCTCCGAGCAGCTGTCTTCTCAGAGCCACTATGATTACGGTATGAGAGCCGTCAAATCCGTCCTGACTGCCGCTGGAAACTTGAAGCTGAAGTTCCCTGAGGAGAACGAGGACATTCTTGTGCTGAGGTCCATCATCGATGTTAACCTTCCCAAATTTTTGGCCCATGATCTACCACTGTTTGAGGGTATCACTTCAGATCTTTTTCCTGGTGTAAAACTCCCAAAGCCAGACTACAGCATCCTGCTGAAGGCCATTAAAGAGAACAGCGAGAAGATGAACCTGCAGGTGACAGATTTCTTTGCGGCAAAGATCCTGCAGATTTATGAGATGATGATCGTGCGTCACGGCTTCATGCTGGTGGGAGAGCCTTTCGGAGGGAAGACGAGTGCCTGTCGAGTCCTCGCCACTGCCTTGAACGATATCTGTGAAAAGGGCCTGATGGATGAGAACAAGGTTCAGATCACTGTTATTAACCCCAAATCTATCACCATGGATCAGCTGTATGGTCAGTTTGACCCTGTCTCTCATGAGTGGTCAGACGGCATACTTGCTGTGAGCTACAGAGCCTTTGCCACCTCTCAGACTCCAGACAGGAAGTGGCTGATCTTTGATGGTCCTGTGGATGCAGTGTGGATCGAGAATATGAACACAGTGCTTGATGACAATAAGAAACTGTGCCTGATGAGCGGTGAGATCATCCAAATGTCTCCTCAAATGAGCCTCATCTTTGAACCCATGGACCTGGAGGTGGCTTCACCTGCCACGGTTTCTCGCTGTGGTATGATTTACATGGAGCCCCATATGTTGGGCTGGAGGCCGTTAATGATCTCCTGGCTCAAAACCCTGCCGTCCGCACTGAGCGTCGTGCAGAAAGACCTCATCACCGGCTTCTTCGACCGCATACTGCCCGCCTGCCTGCAGCTCATCCGCAAAGGGACCAAGGAGTTGTCGCCAACATCAGACACCAACCTGGTGCGCTCCCTGATGAACCTGATGGACTGCATGATGGACGAGTTTAGAGATGAGGGTCAGATGAAGTTCATGAGTGAGGGGGATGTGTGTTCTTGGCTTGAGGGTATTTTTGTATTCTCTCTGGTGTGGTCAGTGGGTGCCAGCTGCACAGAGCCTGGGAGAGTGAAGTTTGATGGTCTGGTGAGGGAGCTGCTAACAGGTGCTCTTACTGAGGAGATGCGGGCAATCCATGGCATCCTGGAGCATGTAGAGGCACCAAGCAAGCAGCTCACTATACCCTTACCTGACAAGGGCACTCTCTATGAGTACCGCTTCATCAAAGAGGGTCCAGGCAGATGGGAGCTGTGGATTGAGGAGCTGAGACAGGCGCCACCGATCCCCAGAGACATGCAGTTAAATGAGATTATTGTACCCACGGAGGATACAGTGCGCTACACGGCTCTGATGGAGCTGCTTGTCATGCACCAGAAGTCCACCGTCTTTGTGGGGCCCACAGGCACTGGCAAGAGCATGTACATCATAGACTTCCTGTTGAAACGGCTCAACAAGGATACGTACAGTCCCCTGCTAATCAACTTTTCAGCCCAAACCACAGCTGCTCAGACTCAAAACATCATCATGTCCAAGCTGGACAAGAGAGGCAAAGGAGTGTTTGGCGCCCCACTGGGAAAAAAGATGGTGGTGTTTGTGGATGATGTGAATATGCCTGCGAGAGAGACGTACGGTGCTCAGCCTCCTGTGGAGCTTCTGCGCCAGTGGCTGGACCATTGGAACTGGTATGACATGAAGGACTGCTCCATGATCAACCTGATGGACATCCAGCTGATGTGCGCCATGGGGCCTCCTGGTGGTGGGAGAAACCCAGTGACACCTCGCTTCCTTCGCCATTTTAACATGATAACGATAAATGAGTTTGATGAGAAGACCATGCACACCATTTTCTCCAGAATCCTAAACTGGCACTTGGCTATACGACTTCCCTTTCCTCCGGCATTTGCCAGCCTCACCTCTCAGATAGTGAGTGCCACCCTGGCAGTGTATCAGGAGGCCACCAAGAACTTGTTGCCTACCCCACACAAGTCTCATTATCTTTTCAACCTGCGGGATTTCTCTCGTGTCATCCAAGGCATTTGCTTATCTTGCCCACAGACTGCAGAGGACCCCAAAGCTATTAAACGCTTGTGGGTGCATGAGGTGCAGAGAGTTTATTACGACCGCTTGGTTGACCCATCAGACCGCACCTGGATGGTGGACTTCTTGCGGGAGGTCTGCAAGTCCCACCTAAAGGAGGACTTCCATCAGCTCTTCAAGCACCTGGACTTTGACTCTGATGGATGCATAACTGAAGATGACTTGCGCAGCCTCATGTTCTGTGATTTCCATGACCCCAAGGGTGAAGACCGCAACTACCGTGAAGTTGGTGATCTTGATCAGCTACGCCAAGTGGTGGAAGCCCACCTAGAGGAGTATAACAACATCAACAAGACATCCATGAACCTTGTGCTTTTCCGATTTGCCATTGAACATGTCTGCAGGATCTCTCGTATCCTAAAACAGCCGAGGGGTCATGCGCTTCTAGTCGGTGTTGGAGGGAGCGGTCGGCAGTCCCTGACTCGTCTGGCTGCTCACATGGCTGAAGCTGAGCTCTTCCAGGTGGAGATCTCCAGGAGTTATGGGATGACAGAATGGCGTGATGACCTAAAACGTATTATGCGCAAATCAACATCTGGTGATACCCATGGTGTCTTCCTCTTCACTGACACTCAGATAAAGATGGAGTCATTCCTCGAGGATGTTAGCAATTTGCTCAACACAGGTGAAGTTCCTAATCTCTTTGCTGTGGATGAGAAGCAGGAAATCTGCGAAAGAATGCGGGTCCTCGATCGCCAGTGGGAGCGGGAGAAGCAGACAGATGGAAGTCCTCTGGCACTGTTCAACATGTTCGTAGAGCGCTGTCGTAGTCAGTTGCATGTGGTGCTGGCCATGAGTCCAATAGGTGACGCCTTCCGAGGCCGTCTGCGACGTTTCCCTGCACTTATCAACTGCTGCACCATAGACTGGTTCCAGAGCTGGCCTGATGATGCTCTACAGGCTGTGGCATCTCGGTTCCTGGAGGACATTGAGATGACGGATGATGTTCGCGCTGGCTGCATAGACATGTGCCAAATCTTCCACAATTCCACCATCAATCTCTCTGAACGCTTTCTGGCTGAACTGCAGCGCCCCAACTACGTGACCCCGACCTCTTACCTGGAGCTCATCTCCACCTTCAAAGTCCTGCTGGAATGCAATAGAGCTGAGGTGATGAAGCTAAAACAACGCTATGAGGTTGGTCTGGAGAAACTGGACTCTGCTGCCGCTCAGGTGGCCACTATGCAAGCGGAGCAGGAGGCACTTCAGCCTCAGCTCCAGATGGCTAGCAAAGTGGTGGACGAGATGATGGTCATTATTGGGCATGAGTCTGTGGAGGTGGCAGAGAGAGAAAAGGTTGTTCGCATGGATGAGGCAGTGGCAAATGAACAGACCATGGCTGCCAAGGCCATCAAAGACGAGTGTAACGCGGACTTGGCTGTTGCTCTGCCCGTCCTGAAGTCAGCTCTGGATGCACTTGATACACTTACTACAAAGGACATTTCACTGGTGAAGTCAATGAAGAGCCCTCCAGCTGGTGTCAAACTTGTGATGGAGGCCATTTGTATCCTAAAAGGCATAAAACCTGACCGTGTCCCTGATCCTTCCACCCCAGGCAAAAGGATTGAGGACTTCTGGGGCCCAGCCAAGAAGCTTCTGAGTGACATGAAGTTCCTGCAGGGTCTGCATGAGTACAACAAAGACAACATTCCAGCCGCTACCATGACAATCATCCGCAACAAATATATGACCAACCTAGATTTTGTCCCAGAGAAGATCCGAACGGCCTCCACCGCAGCAGAGGGTCTCTGCAAGTGGGTCTATGCTATGGACTCTTACGACAAGGTTGTAAAAGGTGTGGCACCTAAGAAAGAGAAGTTGGCTCAAGCAGAGGCTAAGCTGAAGGTAGCCACGGAAAGTCTCCAAAATAAGCAGGCCACTCTAAAGGAGGTCCAGGACAAATTGGACAAATTTCACCAGACATTGGAGGCCAAAAAGAACGAGAAAGTTCACCTTGAAAATCAGGTGGAGCTGTGCAGTAAGAAGCTGGAGAGAGCAGAACAGCTGATCAGTGGTTTGGGAGGGGAGAAGATTCGTTGGAGTGAGACAGCGTTGAACTTGGGTGAATTGTACACCAATCTAACCGGAGACGTTCTCATCTCAGCTGCAATAGTAGCCTACCTGGGGGCTTTCACATCTAGTTATAGACAGTGTATTTCAGAAGAATGGATTGAGCTGTGTAAGGCCAGAGAGATCCCCTGCTCTAAGAACGTGTCTCTGCTGTGCTTATTGGGAGAGCCGGTGAAAATCAGAAGCTGGATCATCGCTGGCCTTCCATCAGATAGTTTCTCCATTGACAACGCAATCATCATATCGAACGCAAGGCGATGGCCTCTGATGATCGACCCACAGGGCCAAGCAAACAAGTGGGTAAAGAATATGGAGAAGGCCAACAGCCTGCACGTTATCAAGTTGAGCGACGGCGACTTTGTGAGAACGCTGGAGAACTGCATTCAGTTCGGCACGCCAGTGCTTCTGGAAAATGTGGGCGAGGAGCTGGACCCCATTTTGGAGCCTCTACTGCTGAAGCAGACATTTAAGCAGGGCGGGAGTGTGTGTATCCGCCTGGGAGACTCCACCATAGAGTACTCACAGGACTTCCGCTTCTACATCACCACCAAGCTACGAAACCCACACTATTTGCCAGAGACTTCAGTCAAGGTAACACTTCTGAACTTCATGATCACGCCTGAGGGATTGCAAGACCAGCTGCTTGGTATAGTGGTGGCTAGAGAGAGGCCAGACCTAGAAGAGGAGAAACAAGCCCTCATCCTACAGGGAGCAGAAAACAAGAGACAGCTTCAGGAGATCGAAGACAAGATCCTGGAAGTACTCTCGGCATCTGAAGGGAACATCCTGGAGGACGAGACAGCTGTCCAGATTCTCTCCTCTTCCAAATTGCTGGCCAATGACATCTCTGAGAAGCAGTCTGTGGCTGAGGTGACAGAGAGAAAGATTGATGAAACACGTATGGGCTACACTCCCATCGCAGTCCACTCTGCCATCTTGTTGTTCTCCATCATTGACCTGGCCAACATTGAACCTATGTACCAGTACTCACTAGGCTGGTTCATCAATCTCTTTGTCCTATCCATCGACAACTCGGACAAGAGTGAAGTTCTGGAGCAGAGACTGCAGATCCTAAGAGACCACTTCACCTACTCACTGTATGTCAATGTGTGCCGATCACTATTTGAGAAGGACAAGCTGCTCTTCTCCTTCTGCCTCACTGTCAACTTGCTTACACACAAAAGTCTTATCGATGAGAATGAGTGGCGCTTTTTGCTGACGGGTGGCGTGGGTCTAGATAACCCTCATTCCAAACCTTGCACTTGGCTGCCCCAGAAATCCTGGGACGAGATCTGCCGCCTGGACGAGCTGGAGTGCTTCAAGGGCCTGCGTAAGGACCTAGCCCACCTCAGAGATGGCTGGAAAGAAGTGTATGACAGCAAGGATCCTCATCACACACATTTTCCTGGAGAGTGGCAGGAGAAACTGGGACAATTTCAGAGAATGTTGGTCATCCGCTGCCTGAGACCGGACAAGATCATTCCTATGGTGCAGGAGTTTGTGTCAAACAACTTGGGACAGCAGTTTATCGAGGTACCACCCTTTAACCTGGGAAAGGCATTTGGAGACAGCCACTGCTGTGCTCCCCTCATCTTCATCCTCTCACCAGGCTCTGACCCCATGGCAGCTCTGCTGAAATTTGGAGAGGAACAGGGCTTCACAGGGTACAAGCTGGCCTCTCTGTCACTGGGCCAAGGCCAGGGTCCCATTGCCATGAATATGATTGAGGTGGGAGTGAAGGAAGGCACCTGGGTAGTGCTGCAAAACTGCCACCTGGCCACATCCTGGATGGCCACGCTGGAACGGGTATGCGAGGAGCTCAACCCAGACACCACTCATCCAGACTTCCGCCTGTGGCTAACCAGTTACCCCTCACCTAACTTCCCCGTGGCTGTCCTTCAGAATGGTGTCAAGATGACAAACGAGGCCCCCAAGGGGTTGCGTTCCAACATCATTGGCTCTCTTCATATGGACCCCATCTCTGATCCGGAGTTCTTCAACAGCAACTCAAAGCCAGCTGTGTTCAAGAAACTCCTTTATGGCCTGTGTTTCTTTCATGCTCTTACCCAAGAGCGAAGGAAGTTCGGTCCTCTGGGCTGGAACATCCCCTATGAGTTCAACGAAACTGACTTGCGCATCTCTGTCCAACAGCTGCATATGTTACTGGACCAGTATGAAGAAGTGCCATTCGACGCACTGCGCTACATGACAGGAGAGTGTAACTATGGAGGACGTGTTACTGATGACTGGGACCGCCGGACACTCCGCACCATCCTCTCCATCTTCTACACCAATAAGATCATCGAAGACCCAGAGTACAAGTTCGATCCAAGCGGGATTTACTACTCACCGCCCGAAGGGGATCATAATAGCTACGTAGAGTACACCCAATCACTCCCACTGTACCCGTCGCCAGAAATCTTTGGCATGAACGCCAACGCTGACATCACCAAGGACCAGGTAGAGACGCAGCTCCTGTTTGACAGCATCCTGCTCACTCAGTCTCGCATCACAGGCAGTGATGCTAAATCCTCTGACGACATGTTGTATGAGGTGACGGCGGACATTTTGAGCAAACTGCCACATGACTTTAACACCGAGGAAGCCATGCGGAGGTTCCCCACCAGTTACAAGCAGAGCATGAACACGGTCCTGGTGCAGGAGATGGGCCGCTTTAACAAGCTGCTCCAGACCATCCGTAACTCATGTGTCAACATCCAGATGGCCATCAAGGGTCTGGTGGTGATGTCAGCTGAGTTAGAGGAAGTAGTAACGAGCATTCTGAAGGGCCGTGTTCCAGCTATGTGGATGAAAAAATCGTACCCGAGCCTCAAACCTCTTGGAGGATACGCCAACGACTTCCTGGAGAGGCTCAGATTCTTACAGGACTGGTATGATAACGGCATGCCGGCCGTGTTTTGGATTTCAGGCTTCTTCTTCACGCAGGCTTTCCTGACCGGTGCACAGCAAAACTACGCTCGCAAACACACCATCCCCATCGACCTGCTCGCCTTTGACTTCCACGTCATGGATGAAATGGAGTACACACAGCCTCCTGAGGATGGCGTCTACATCCGTGGTTTGTTCCTGGAAGGGGCACGTTGGGATAGAAAAAAGAAGCTGCTGGCAGAGTCATACCCCAAGGTCCTCTACGACACCATGCCAGTGATTTGGCTTATGCCCATGAAGAAGCAGGACATCCCCGAGCGCCTGTGCTACATTTCACCCGTGTATAAGACGAGTGAGAGACGAGGGACGCTGTCCACCACGGGCCACTCAACTAACTACGTCATGGCCATGAGCCTCAATTCAGACGTGCCACCTGAGCACTGGATTTGTTGCGGCGTTGCTTTGCTCTGCCAGTTGAACTAATGAAGTAGCAATTCCTAAACGTGCCATGTGTCACACAACGAAGTAGAGTGCGGATGCAACCGTGGAAGTTTAAACATTTAATGACAAACAAACAAAGTGCAAAAGACAAAACGACATGAGGCAAAACACTGTGGCAAGGATTAAACATAAACAAAGGCACAAAAACACGGCTACAGAGACAAAGCAAATAAAGACTAATGTAAGACAAGGAAGCAGTGTAAAGAGTGGCTATATATAGGAGTGCTCAAGTGTGATACATGTGCAGGTGGTCGTGTGACATTGATGTAGTATGGTGCAGTGGCTGCTGGGAAATGAAGTCCAGAGTTCCTTCCTTGATACATGACACCATGTTTAAGCCTCTCATTTCAACAATTTTTCAAATTGTTCACATTTATATTGTTCTCAATCTCAATACCTTTTAAGTGTAATGAATTAATTCATAAAACTTAAAGAAAAGAAAAGAAAGTGTAATTGAGCAATTCCAAGCAAATGTCAACCTTACCTTTAAAAAATAAAGTTCTTAAGAAAAGAATAAAACCCTTTTTAAGTTGACTATTTAGGTCTGTATTTTTGTCTGTATTATTAATGTGCTTTAATCGAAATTTTAAGGAAATTGAATGTTTATTCACCACATATGAGGTGTGCACCAGTACTAAAATAACATTTTCAACCAGCCATATTTCATGTTTTCAAAAGAGGGTTCAAAAACCTCTTTTTTTTAAAACTTTATAATAACAATAAGCATTTTGTAGAAAGGTGGACAAATGTCTGAGAAATTAATATAGTCACTTTGTCATAACAGCGATGCCTTTTGAATTTATAAGGGCTAAGCTATATTTAGGACGTCACAACGTGTCACCCCTGTAACGTTTTCAAGATTAAGGGTAACACTTTCTGTGAAGCCCATGCTTATTATGAATTATAGCCCCATTTATAATTATTTATAAGCAAGTATTACTGCTCTATAAACACATTTATAACGACACATAAAGACCTATACTTTGTTATAATAACAGTTATAGTTACATTTATATTAGTTATGAGTACTTATAAGTAGGGCTGCAACTAACGATTATTTTCATAATCGATTAGTTGGCCGATATTTTCTTTCTTTCTTTCTTTCTTTTCTTCTTTGATTAATCGGATGGAGGTGGGCAAACTTTCAGGTTAGTAAAAAACTAGTGTGTTCCATTTGAGATGATATTACCTTTATAAAATTCATACACTAGACCAGTGGTTCTCAACCTTTTGTGAGCTTTGGACCCCTAGCATATTTCGAACAATCCACAAGGACCCCCTGACTCCACAACAATTATAGGCTATATATTAAACAGTCATTTATATATATCTTGCTTTATTTTTATTAATATTTAACGTTAATAATATTAACATTAAATTGAATCAAAACATTTCAAGATTTATTTTTTTTTTTACATTTTATTGATGGTGTGACATTTAATTTGACTCTCTGAATTATCCTTTGTTTATTTTATCCATCAATGCTACACTTGAACTTGAACTATGAGTCTACCTCTCATAGGTTTTTGCAAATTATCATTTCATTTGTAAAAAAATTAAAAATGAATCCATCAATGAATCGTCAGCTCAGCTAACGTGATATTTGCGAATAACCAAATTGATTAATTTTAAAACATCTCATTTGAATATGTTTTTATACATTTAACATATATATAATTTAAACATTTTTAATACTTTCCTACGGACCCCCTGCAATTACACCACTGACCACTAGGGTTCAGCGGACCCCTGTTGAAAAACACTGTACTAGACAGTAGTGCAGAGGGCATAGTGTAAGTGTACAGTACTTCATTTGGGACACAACTTTAATATTTACTCTCCGAAGCGTGTTTTCGGAACAGAAGTAACATGATGAGTAAATCTCCCCTGTGCCGCGCGCAGACCAACTAATTGATAATGAGATTAGTTGACGGCGATCTTCATAATCGATTATTATCGATTTTATCGATTAGTTGTTGCAGCTCTAAATGCTATTCAAGTTGTGAATAGAGATCCACTGTATGGAAAACTGGTATCAAACGAGACATCATGAGACAGGAGACTTTTTTTTCTTTTCTTTTTCTTTAAAGCAATGTGTCTAAATTCTACTCATCAAATGCATTTTGTTTTTGTAGGTAGCCCAAACAGTATTACGTATTTCTCTAATTTCCATTTGGGGGGGGGAAAAAAAAAAAAAAAAAAGTATGGTAAAGGTTCTGTCCTCTCCTTTTTTTTTTTTTTTTTTTTGGCCAGTGATCCTTTTGAAGTTCCCAAATTTCTGGCAGACCAAACGATATTTGGGTGCATAAAAGTATTGGAACACACCGTTTTAAAGTAAACGACACTTAATATTTGGTTGCATATCCCTTGCTTGCAATAACAGCATGAAGCTGGTGACCCACTGACATCAATCTGTTGCATTCTTGTTTTGTGATGCTTTTACTTGCTTATACCCGTTTCTTTCAGTTGTTGTTTGTTTTGGGAGTTTCTTCAGTCTCCTTTTTAGGAGGTGAAATACAGTGCATCTGGAAAGTATTCACAGCGCTTCACTTTTCCTACATTTTGTTATGTTACAGCCTTATTCCAGAATGGATTAAATTCATTATTTTCCTCAAACTTCTACCAACAATACCCCATAATGATAACGTGAAAGAAGTTTGTTTGAAATCTTTGCAAATTTATTAAAAATAAAAACCAAAAAAAGCACATGTACATAAGTA
>JANDJT010000164.1:11345376-11374158 GCA_024331685.1 Stegophilus panzeri
AAAAAAAAAAAAAAAAAAAAAAAAAAAAAAAAAAAAAAAAAAAAAAAAAAAAAAAAAAAAAAAAAAAAAAAAAGTTCTATAATGTTTTTATTCTTTTAAAGAATGCACTTATTTTAGGCCCAGGGCTCACAGAGAAACTAGCAAAGAGCAGGACAAAACTTGACTGTAAGCTGTCTCAAATTCCATATCAGCGGAAGTACAAATATTACACAAGATAAAAATGCTTGGTACATGAATGTGACTAACAGTATAGTATCACCACCATACACTTTTGTCATCACTATGAGTGCTCACCTTCTTGTACTTGTGCGGATAAGTGCACCTCTCTATAGTTCCCTGAGAGGCTCCTCGATTCACAGTCCCCAGCCGCTCCTCTAAATGCAGCAAATCCTATGAAATACAAATTAATAAGGAAAAAAAAAAAAAAAGTTCAACTGTTTAGTTTAGATTTCATTGTGTGCATTGCTGTAATATTCAGAACGTTGCTGTGTTGCAAAAGGGGTCTATGACAGATGCCTTTTACAGGAATGGTTTAGCAAAAAAAGATTAAACACCCCCCCCCCACTGAAATAAAGCTCTGCTAACATTAGCAGAATATCCATAGTCAAAGAAAATGAATTTCTTGAGTTTACTGGTCAAGTAAACGTTTCCTTTTATGCCCAACGTGACCTCAACGTGACCACCATTAGACGGAGGCGTAATCATCAACTGACCGCTGGGATGATGGGGGCGGTGGAGTGTGCAAGCCAAGTCCTCTAAGGCATGGGAGCATTTTATATTAAATGCAGTGATGAAGGCTGTAACCTGTAAACTTTACAAAGCGGTGCTTGTGTAGCACGAAAGCACAACAGTGATGCACGAGCACAAACTTATATTTATATCCAAAATGCTCCACTGTGTGCAAGAAGTTGGGGAAACGGGTGAATTGCTTAAAAGGTTTAATTTAATTCAAGTTTGTCATAATATGTCTTTTTCTATAACGGGAGCGATCTGTAATTGATCTATTTGTAACGAGGCCACGCTGAACCTCACTCGCAGTGTAGATGAGGTGATGGGAGCACAAGTAAGAACTGTAACATCAAATTAAAACGGTACGATCAAAGTAAACAGAAGTAAAAATATGTATCTAAAATGAATAATAAAAACCGTAAGGTGCAGTGAAAGTGAAATTATATTATTCATCTAGGACTGTAGCTTAATTATCAGTGGTTTTTTTGTGCATCCACAAACAATAATGCAGAAATACTCATATATAATATAAACCAATTATATATAAAATCACAATCAGAATGTCGATAAACTGAAATCAGTTTTTTCCCTTGGTGCAACATCTGTACAAGATGGAAGGCGGTGGCGTGGAACTGTACTGAAAAGCTGGAAGTTGTGTAGATGATACAGATTCACATTACGTTAAATCTGTAAATACAGGCTACCTTGCTATTTCACAAAAGTTCTTAGTTAAAAATATTACATGGCTTAAAAATTTTATTTGACGCATGTGTATGAAGACTACGTAAAGTTTATTTTAAGCAAACTATTCCATCTAAATTCCTGCTCTTACCTCGTATGTTCGGCCAAATGTCATTCTAGATGAGATGTAGCGAATGTGAGGATAGGTGACCTCGGACATGCCAGGGTGCTGAGGGGGCCACAGAAAAGCAAAAAATATATATATATCAACATCTATCCTCACAGACAGACATGATCAAAACCTCAAAACACTGATGTTGTGTATCAGGGTCTCTGGAGCACACATACAGACAAATGTACAGTATAATTTCAAGTGTAATTAATTAAAAAAAATTCAGGTTTAAATATTTATTGCCCAAATATCACCCAAATTAATATTGCCCAAATAAATGTACCATAAAATAATCATTTAAAATGGCTCCTAAGTGCATAGAATAAATGGAAATACACTAAGCTTTATAATAAAATAACAGATGTTGTAAAAGGGGGGATTGCAATAGCTTTTCATGATTAATATGCAAGAGATCTGCACCAACACCAGTCCTTCATTACTTATGGTAATGCTTGTTAATGTTTAAAATGATGGCTGGAAGTGGGGGAGGATGGGGTACTCACCATCAGTGGGATGGGGAAGTGGTGCAGTCTGGGTGGGGGATGGTAGTGGGGCAGATGAGGGTGCAAATGCCCTGAAGGGTACGGAGCTACAGTCACACCAGCTTCAATGCCCAGCTCCCTGAAACACGTACACGTTCACATACAGCAACATCAGATATGGACAACACAGAAATCCCAGTTAAGACAATGCTGTAAAGAAGATGCTGATTTTCATTTTTGGCTTTGTTCCCTATTAATTAACATATTTAGCTCCAGAGGATGATCACTGTGTTCTAATCAGCAAAATTGCTAATGAAACTGTACAGTGATGTGAAGTCAACTCATAAAGCACTTTAGATAAATGGCAAAACAGATTATATGAACGGCCCTAAAGGAATCGGGTGTAGTTGTTCCCTAAATTATAAAAAGGCACAGCAAAGTCATGTTTGTCTTACCATGTGGTTCTCTGGTCAGTCTGGCGCGGGTGTGAGGACATGGTCTGGGGGACATGGATATGGTGTCCATGACCGTAGTTGGGGTGCATTCTGTGAGGGTGAGGGGGAGGTCTTTCGTGTGCTCGGCTGCAGACAAGAAGAAATTTCGCTTTTTAAAATGTCTTTGAATTATGACAAATGCTGATTTTAGAGTTTTAGGGAAAAACCCACAGACTGATATATTCCCTAAAAAAATGCCAAATGTTATATTATTACCTATAATTCACAGATGGCACATGGCACATGAGCAACATTTCTAAATGTTCTATACGTTCTTGTTACCCATATAGAGTGGGCGTATGTAAATTGAAGAGTTTACGCTTCAATCACGCACACCGGCTAAATATACACATACACCCACTCAGAGTGATAAAAAACAACCCAGAACAGGAAATATTCGTGTGCGTCTGAGTTGGTGAGTATTAAGAAGCTGCTGAAATTGTAAACACATCTGTTCCATGAGATGAACGATTATAAATAACTTCAATAACGCTCTGGAAATGAATTGTAATAAACGATTACATAAGAGAAACATAATAGCATAATAGAAATATACAAAAAGACTGTTACGCTTCTTTGCTCACTAGATGCTAACCACAGTGATGCAGACAAGCATACACCAAAGACCTGATGCCAAGTAAAGGCCCAGTGTCACTCACGTGGGGTGCTGCATCATTCTCCGCCTCTGAACCTCCATCCTCTGCAGAATGTCGTGCTGGTGGAGCCTCTGCACGGCATTGGGGCCCAACACGGGCAGGTGGTGCTGCAGTGCCTGGTGCTCGGGGGCCAGGTGCTGTGGCAGGGGGGCAGCAGAGCCTGGGAGGTGGTGGGGTGGAAGAGAGGGAGCAGGGGCAGCAGGCACAGTGTGGCCCGGGCCATGAGAGGGTAACGTGGTGTGGTAGGGGAGCACGGGGTGGGGAATGACGTAGTCGCTTTGAGGAGGAGGCTGTGGAGGGGGAGGGGGGTTACTGTGAGAGTGAGGACACGATGAGGAGGACTGGTGGTGTAAAGAGCGTGCCAGAGAACCATCTGTAAACACACACACACACACACACACAGTATTGACAATATGAATTTTAAAAAGCTTATTTTGAAGATATAAACGTTGCAATTCAGAACATCTGGCTTACTTCAAAGACACGGTCTAAGCATTTAGAAGTCTGGGAAATATATTTAAAGAAATATATTGAAGGTTCTTCTTGGTATTCGCATATACACTTGAGAAAAGGTCTTTTAAGCACTAAAGGGGTTGGTAAGCTGCAGTCTTCATGAGCAGTATGTGTGTGGTAAAGGGGGGGGGTCTGAATTCCTATTGCCGCAGCATGCATGAGCAAACATGAGATGAAATAACTCGCCGATTGAAGAGATAAAAGCAGAAATGAAGCTAACTACTAGAGGGTGGGGGGGCTGGGGGAGGGACAGAGAGGGACAGAGAGAGAGAGAGAGAGAGAGAGAGAGAGAGAGAGAGAGAGAGAGAGAGAGAAGTGCCACAGAGGGGAGAGAGAGAAAATGAGGAAGATACGGAGATACAGGTAAAGATTGAGTGAGAAGGCAGGTGCTGTAATGTGCAGCTATTATCCTTCTAAACAGAGGCCCACCAGGGAGGCAGCGCACTCATTCACATTCTACACGCCTCTATTCTGAGGAGAAGCAGCAATTAAAGCTGACTGCTGGCCACATACTACCTGCAGCAATTAACACATTAAACACCAGGTGCTTTGCCTAATTACCATCAGCACTGGAATCAAGTACAAGCACAATTTTCAGATATTTCAGCCCAGCTCCCCAGAGACAGATGCCCACACAGAGGCAGAACACACAAAGACTGCTTATTGAACAGTACTGCAATGATTCTGAAACATTAAAGTACAGGTTAACCGTTTGTAGCATTTCAGAAACAATATTCTCTTGGTTCAGTGTCATTTGTGAAGACCTGCTTAGACCCAGTCATCCTTGTAAAATAAGTCCAGCAAGGTGTGCGTGTTAACCAGTCTTTCTTGTCCCAAACGGTAGAGATGTTTACAAGAGATGCATGAATGGTTCATTTATTTTAGTTAGTGTACCCCTTTATATAACAGTCATGCACTAATCACCTGTACAGGTTCGTGCTGCTGTCCAGCTCCATCTTTAGTCTGACTAGTAATGCTTCTCCAATATAATGAAGCTTCCAATAATACATTTCTATAAGTTACTCTACACACATTACATTTTTGTTTGACAAGACAATATCGTGCATTCTTGTGCAGGTTCATTATTTCAGTGATTCAGTTTGAAGAACAAAACTCAGCACAAACACTGAACGACTGAGGTATCAAAACATGATGATTTTAAACAGTCATCAATGCCACAAAAGTGCTAAACTACAAAATATATGGATGCCAGCGAATGGATGAAGACTTGCACTTACAGGTGGGATGCATGTAGTGCCTGCAGGATGAAAGCTGAGACTGGGGCTGCGGTTGGGCCACCAAGGCCGGGCTGAAAGTGTCCACCACGCTTGGCTGGCTTGGACCTGGAGTGGCCTGGGAAACGTAAGCAGGAGGCCGAGAGGTATTGCCTGGACAGCACGGGTCAAAGGCGGAGGTGCTGCTGAAACTGCTACTACTAGAGCCACTGCTACGGACAGCACTGCTACTGAGATCCACTGGAAGGGTCTGCTGGGAAACAGACAGATAACAAGAGAAAGACAAAGGCAAATGTAAAATGTAGGAAGGAACAAAATCAGCACAGGTACCAGGTGCAAAAAAAAAAACATCTAAAATGAATCTGAGATAATAAGCTGATAATGAAGGAGCTGGTAACATCTTAAAAATTGGACATTCAAAATCACTCTATGAGGTGGAGAGTATCTAATCCCATTTAATGCTTTGATGTATAAAACATGAGTACGCTTCACTCAGCCGTCTCCTGTCTTTGCATATCTGAACAGTAGCTGTGGGCTCCATCATCAAAAGCTTCAGCATGCTTCACCTAACGCACTACACATGGAAACTACGCTGTCTTGCTAATCCTGACAGCTCCTTTTTATACATAATAGCCTAAAACTCCCCTTGCATTATTGAACATTGTGTTGTGACAAAGGAGCAACCACAGAAAAACCCTTGAAGGGTAGGAGTGCAGAGCACTATCGATATAGGTTTTAACCGGTGGACCACAGTGATTCTATTATTGCCACAAATAATTATAACTATGCAAATGTCTTAATTTAATTATTTTGCAGACTGGCTGAATAGGGATTTGAGTTAATAAAATTTACAATTCACTGGTTTAGACTACTAGGCACTGCATTTTCTCTTTTATTATAATACAACAAAGGAGCTCAGACAATTAACTCTATGTAAATTATTTAGAGGTCAGCTGTTCTTCAAGTTTGGCTTCAAACAAAATGTCACCATTTTGACTGTTTTCCCTCAAACACAATAATATTACCTAGGAGTCTTAATTTTTCAACTTCAAGAGAACTTTTAATTCATTTTCAAAAGGCTTTAATCAAAGGAAGAGAAATGCAAGCGCTGGGGACACGAACATTGCACAGTCACCATCCTTTAATATGCTCTTTCTTCACTTCTAATGTTATACATGGGTTACATGCATAACCTATAAAAGTACTAAATATGTAGAGGTGGTTTAAATATAAATAAAGTAGCAGGTCAGAAAACTGATGCTTAAAGAATGTTAAGGTTAATAGACATTTAAAATAAAAGTCTTCTGGTCTATTTTTATAGAGAAGGGATGCTAGTTTAAGCAGCAAGTTGGAGCTCCAGTAATTTCAGACAGTGGTACTTGAACAAAATGTGTAAAATGCTGGTTGACTATTTGATCATAGTCTGTTAGATCCCCTATGGTAAATAGTCTGCACTTATATAGCACTTTTTTAGCCTTAGAGGTTCTAAAGCGCTTTACATTGTGTTTCATTCACACACACACACCCGCCAATGGTAGCACAACCCCTAGTGTTGTGGAAAGCTTATTGGGCATTTCCTTCGGTACTCAATTTAAGTCAGTGTAAGCAGCACTGTAGCTTGTATAGGCCTGTTGGTTCTGCTGTTGGCTGTGTGGGCTGCGAGCTGTAAAAGGTGAGAAAGCGCTGTTCTAAAGTTTGTTTTGCCAAGTGATTTTCTCCTTTTGTCCAATAATTGCTTGTGTTACAAGTTCCGCTCCCAAAAGGTTTAGATGGACAAACTAACACAAAACACCCACGTCATGCCATAATAAACAAGTAGAACTCTACGTAGAAGGCGTTGACTGGGATACCTCTGCTTCCAACAAGTCAGACAAGACATTGGACCCTGCCGTGACCATTACCCTGTTTGGATCAGTTCCGAATCCAAAATGTTCGGTACATCTGCTAATAATTCAATATCAATTTTGTAAACATGAAACCTTTAGTTCCCTCTAACAAGAATCTCGGATGGAGGGATAGACGGTCAACCCAAAAACATAATGCCTCCATCATGTATATGTAAGCAGTGATTAAGTGAGTTTAGAAAAAGACCTGTTATACCTGGTCATGGTACTGGGTGCTGGCGCTGACCCCTCCGCAGGGTACGGGCATGGCACCGGGCCTCTCCAGGGGACAGCTGGGCTCAGGGAAAGGCAGAGAAGAGGGTGCAGTACCTGCATGGTGATGGTGGTGATGGTGGAAGTGATGAGAGTGACCATGCGAGTGTTGAGATCCGGGCTGTGGGGGGCCATGCTGCTGCACCTGCCCGGCCTGCATGCACCCTGAGTGAGAGTGATTCAGGGAAAGGTGCCCTGAGGAAGGGCCACTGCAGGGAGAGTGCTGAGGGCAACATGACGGCAGCCTGGGCATCGCAACACCACCACTCTCACCAGACGAACCTCTCCTACTGTCTTCTGATGCAAAAAAAAAAACAACCAAATAAACGACCAACCAAAAAAGCCCAACATAAAATACTATTTATTATCAGTGTTCTGTTATTTAGACATATCAAATGAGTGTATTTTAGTGCTGTGCATCATGATTCTCTATGTCTGCCAGATCTAGTGGAAGAGATGTGGCTATTGTACCTGTCCAACACAGAGGCCACGCCTCCTTTATCGGACTAAAGTGAGAAATCCTGTGCAGGGACTAATTAACTGATAGTCCAGTAAAGGAGGAGTGAACACTGCTCTTGACTGGTACAGTGGCCACACCTCTTTCACTGGACTGACATGCACTAACGGAAGACCAATTATGCTGCAGTGCCGGCAGTGTGGCCCCTCTGCACTTGTCCCTCTCAATGAAAATGTTTTCATTTGAACAAATTTGTCGTTTAAAAACAATTATTTTCACTTAAAGCCTAATTAAAGTCCACTGAATCCCAACATGTCCTATTTTATGCACTAGACTAAGGTGATGTGACCCACCATACAGAATCTAAATAGTGCACTGTCCAGCGTCTCCTCACCTTCTGTAGGAGTGGTGGTGTTGCTGGGCCCTGGGGCCCCACTGTGGACCTCCATCGTGCTGTCAGGGGCCATAGCAGAGCAGCTAGTGGAGGGGCCTGGGGCATCCTGGGAGGGCTCTGAGGTAGAGGCAAGGAGGGTGGAAGCAGAGGAGGCGGAGGAGCTGGCAGGCTGCAAGTGCACACTGTCAGAAGTGGTTGGCACGACTGAAAGATCTGAGGAGATACCCAAACAGTCCAACACACACCACACACACACAAACAAACAATAAGAATAATGTGTGGATATGTGTTCCAAACCAGATGCCTGTCTTTAAATTGCTAATTTGGGTATGAAACTCTGTGTGTGTGTGTTGGACTTGCATCGATGGCCAGGGACCCCAGGAGGATTGCAGCTGATTAACATTCCACAGTGAGCATTCCATCTGCTTTTCATATTCACAAATTAATTTCTCCTTCTCGAAAGAAATGCAAATGCAGCCATATCTCTAAGCGCTATGTTTCTTCCCTCACATCTGCCTGCTTCCACCCCCGCCCCAACACACACACTTTCAACTGGCAATCAAATCTGAATGACTGTAAATTAGTTTTCTTTTATTAACCTTAAGATCATATGGCTGAATAAGGACACACACACACACACACACACACACACACAAAACCACCTTTATCCAGAGTGGCAGCTTAATTGGTTTTAATAGCACAGCTCATTCTGTCTCAGAGAGCACAGGCAGCTTGTATAAGACAGACAGACTTCATTATGCTGCCTGCAAATGAAATTAGGAATATGAACAATTAAAAACAGCATGCATCACAGAAACCTTTGGATGCAGCAAACATTACTTCAGCTGCTGAGGTTATTTATACAAAGATATAGATAAATCTTTATTAATGATGCAAGTATCTTACAGTGCAGGAATAGTCATGACTGAAGAACATTACATTCGTCAAACTCATTTCTCCTCCCACACTTGCAACACAGAACACACGGCCTATACGTCAGGGAGAGAAGTGCTCTTGCACTCTTGCAGTGTGATGATCCAACACTCATCTGTCACTCCAAACCATATCCTAGAGTTTCACTCAGGTGGTTTTACTGTTGCAGTCACCATGTTTGGAATAAATACATTTCATTGTTGACTAATCACAGGTAAGGTAAAAGACATCTTTAATTATTGTTCCAAATGACATTAACATCTGAAGAGTGATATTTTGACTTTTATTTGATATGATCCAGTTTTCTTACCGTCCTCGTCCACAGTGAGGTCCACTACCTCGCTGGCACTCTGTCTGAGGGGCTGGATGACTGTGGAGAGACGATGGCGCCCTCGGCCCTCCTGAGCCCGACTCTGAGAGCAACTCGGCCCCCAGTGCATTCTGCCATGACCCCCCACTGACCGCGGCCTTGAACACACACAAAAAAGAGCAAATATCACATTAGTCAATGACTGATCACAGAGCAGTCACTGATGACTTGGTCACAGATAAGCCGGTCACATAATAATCAGAAAAATAAATTCACATGACTGGGAAAGAATTAAGAAAGTTATTTCGTTGCTTTGAACAAAAAAGTAATGTTCAAAATGTGGATTTAAAATGTTCTTGGACTACATAATTATTCATATTTTGCAATCACATTTTTTCTCTATTAATTAAACACAATCGACTACTTTAATGGTAAGCCTAGGTAAAGTTAGCCAACTGGCAGACATATTCGATTTTAACTGACTTATTCATATTATAGTTTTAACAGTCTTTATATTTGCCTACTGTGGTGGCATAGGGATTCAACTGTAAATGTGTTTTGTTCATATTTAGCATTAAACATTTTTGTACTCAGTGATAGATTCACAGATTTGTACATGTATATTATAAACATATATTAGGCTTGCAGTGATAGCCGTTGTTACCGGTGTTGGAGCCGCACACCGATTACATCACTTGCCCACCGCGGCACCGCCCCCCACCGTCGTTTTGCCTTTTTATAGTAATAATCATTTAGTTCAGTTAGAGAACGGACGCTACAACTGAACGGATGCTACAATTTCAGCATGAGCCGAATGAGTCAGAGTCGCAGTACAGATCAGCAGGAGTCAGATTTCATTTAGCAGAGTGAAGCAAGCTGACTGACAAAACAATGGCAGAAGTTTTGGTTTCAAAAGTTCTGTGTTTAATATAAGCGAGTTGGTCATTGTACTGTTTTGTAGTTCTTGTGTTTCTCATTAATAATAATAATAATAATAATAATAATAATAATGAACCCACCATTCAAGCAATAGCCGCTAATACGAAAGCAAAAGTGACATGCGCATCTTCATGGGCATTCATAAGGCATCACCCCCCCACCAGTGATACTGGTATTACCACACGTCGATTAACCAGTGGAAAATTTTCCTCACCGCTCTGTCACGATTTGCCATGCTTGTTTTTGTTTTGTCCGAAAGTAATGCCGACATTAATCACATACATCAGCTACCAAAAAGTGGTATATAGACGATATAGGAAAAGATCCATCAATAGATATTTTTATATCATCCTACGATATGCATCACCATATTGCCCACTGTTCTGGCTGGATTAGTTATCAGATAGAATATAAAGGAAAAACCAGAACCTGTACAGAAGACAAGCCCTACTAATTTCTGTCACCTTAGAGAAAACATCCATGTACACATTACTCAGCCACTGACAATGGATTAAAATGCCACAGGAAGGAAAAGCATTAATTCAGACATAACATGAGGCATCATGGCAAATATCCAAAATTCCCACTTAGTTGGGAGCAAATCTGTAGAGACTGTGGAAATTGGGTAGGCGTGCATGGGGACTGAATCCATAGGAATGGCCCAGGAGCACTGACTGCCATAAAGCAGGGCATTGTGGGAAACAAAGAACAGAGGTGTAACTCAGGAAGGGCTTCAGGGGCTTCATGCTCCCTGTCTGGAGACCCACAAAACTCCCTGCATCCCAACCCTCCCACCTAGACCCTTAACCTCAGATTGCATCATTAATACTTCAAAACAAAATGATTACCAACAAGTGCACAGGGCCTCGGGGAGGCGCCACGAGACCACCAGCGTGTGCACGCATGGGATATGTAAAACAGCAAACAGACTGCTGAAACCAGTGCAAGTTCTTATTTACACAGCGCGCGCACACACACAAACAGATATCCAAACTGAATTGCAATTCTCATTAACATTAAAATTTAACTTGAGCATAGAAGTGTACTCAGTATAATAAGGACGACAGCCATGTTCACAGTTCTGAATAATTCATAATATGGAAATCAAGAGACAAAGAAGGGACATGAAATCTAAAGGAGTGTACACAAAATCTTGTGACTATTTAAGACTACTTATCATAAGGGTAGGAAGAGCATGGCTGCATCCCAAATCACATACTGCACAGCCGCTGAAACAGTACGTACTAATCAGTATGAGTGTGTAGTACGAATACAATCCCGGATATACTACGTCCGCCATATTGGGATTGTCATGTGATCTTCGACGGCATCATAAACACAAAAATCTTAAAGGGACCACCAGATTAAAGCAACCGCACTAACAGCAAAATCCACATCAGGAAAGTGAACTGAATTAGTAATGTAATGTGGGCGGGGTTAACAGGCTGAGGTAAATTCATTGCAAGATGATGGAGATCACAAAAAAAGGTTTGAAACACCGTGACAACCGTTTTCTTGTTTAAACATTCAACAAGTTAACAATTTATTCAGGTATTGTTAAACAAGTCCGGTTTAACTAAGGTTTAATACCGTCTTCCGCACCAGTCCCGTTGCATTATGGGACTTTTGACTCATGTAGTGCTACGTCCATCTCGCTGGAAGCTGTACGCCATCCGGGTATTTCTCGCCTGTTGTTTCTCGCCCACTGTGTAGTTGGGTAGTACGCGATCTCGGACGCAAACCATCACTAAGTAAGATACTCAGTAAGACTAATTATCTGCTCAACACCACTGCAGCAGTGCTAAGTTCCCAGGGAGACGGCACCGCCTCCTGGGATAAGTTTCTAATTACCCACAAGTAGGCCAGGGATTATTTTGTAAATACCTGTTTACCACTTTGGTCTTCTGAGACCTTGTAGAGAGTGGAAAACTGTAAACACAGGCACTGGGGGAGCTTCCCAGGTGCCTGTGTGGTAGGAACACTACCCCGATACCTTCTATTGGTTATTAGTGAATTCTTAGGGTTAAAGCGCACACAGATGAATTACTGCTTAAACACTACAAACCTCTTCACCTGACTTAGTCAGGCAGATTTCTGAGATTATACAGTCATGTATTCCTAGGTGAAAGGTCTGACAGTATTCATTCTCAAAAACACCCAATTCATTAGATAGATAGATAGATAGATAGATAGACAGATAGATAGATAGATAGATGACTTTATTAATCCCCGGCGGGGAAATTATCAGGTTCAGTAGGTTTGCTAAAACAGAATGTTATATATGTCTATAGCCCTGTTCCAGCTGGATTCAATTAACTTACAGAAATACCAACGAAATCATTTCAATCCTGCAGGAATCTTCCGGTAAATTTTATGATTTGTTAAAGTAATAATTCTGGAGAAAATTACTTTCTGCCCTTGATCACCAAGCTCCCTCAGTAATAGTGGTCCTGTTCCAAGTGACCTGATTATGACACACTCTGTACAAGGCTCTGTACTGTGGCGTATTGTTATTGAGTGTTGAATCGGTCACATAATATTGATGTGTACATCCAGGCTTTGATACGTTTGGAATACTGGTGGCAGTAAGTGCAAATGACACAAATAATTTATTCTGTCCAAATTGGCCAGTCAAATCCCTTACAGACTATATTACCCAAGCTTGATCTTTCTAAATATCAAGTATGCGGGGAAAAAAAGAAAAGAAAAAAGATGAGAGTTCATCCTGTAAGTTAATGAGATGTAGTGTCTACAACGTATTGCCAGATTGCTAACTTATGATGAATGTTTGCTCATTTGGTACAAGCAATATATGAGCATTCATCAACTATATAACTCTTTCACACTTCCATTTTTCAGATTCAAGTTGAAACACACCATTTAAGTACCAGAAACCCGTGTCGTTAGGAGTCTCCCCGCCAGGCATTAGCATGAATTGTGTGTCTTTCGATTAGTTCGCTCACTGGTGAGAATACTCCTGTTCTTCAGTTTTGGAATTAAACCTGGACAGTGGAAGATTATATCATGAGAGTACAGGTAAAAATGGATGGAGAGAGAAGGAATAAACTATAACTAAGCAGATATGAACTAGAAAACTAATCTGCCTAGCATTCTGCGTTAAATTCATACTATAGCAGTAAAATAAACTGAGTTTCTCTTGGGGTGCAGGCATACCTGGTGTTCGAATAAAGACTATCAAGATAACATTTTCTATTATTTCTTATTGAACACTCATACCTATGTCCATGTCACTGGTGGAGTCAGAGGGGTGTCTGGTTTCTTGATTGGCCACCCCGGGTGCCACCCCAAAATTTCATTCGTTACTGGCAGTTTGGTGCTGATTGACATCTCATTTCACCTCTTTTTGAAGGAAGCAGCGCTGTGCATTTATCAAATTGAGGATGAGGAAGAGAGAATATTGACGTTGGTCGCGAGATATAGAAGAATAAGAAGAACATACAGAAGAAGGGAGAAGATGTCCACCGCTCCACAAGCTCTTTTCGTGACTGGTGTATTTGAAGAACGTTTTACGGTTTGGCATCGGGTTTAGTTTTCCTGAACAACTTTTACGAAAGTTGAGTCTCTGTGTGAGTTACCTTGAGACCTTTGGCTCTATTAACAGACTTACCCAGTGAGTTTGCAGTAAATACGCACGGACATTTCAGCAATTTTAAAATACTACCCTTAAGTTGTTTTGTTGATATTTGTACTGTCACCAAAATAAATTCTTAGCTGAGGCGCAATTAGCCTTGGTCGTAGAACCATAAGATGTCGCTAACGTCAGTAGTCCGGACAGATGTCCTTCATTTAGCCCAAGTCCAACCCTGTGTGCTACATCATGGTTTAGAATAGTGACATACAATTTTTACATAATATTTAGCACGCTAGTATACAACGTGTTTGAGATGTTGAACAGTTGAACAACCCATGTCTCCCCAGTGTGTGTAAGAAACTGAGGTGCAGTTCCAAGATAAAGACACTGACTATTCATGGCATGTTAAATAATTCTAGTGAAGTAACCATTTTGGATCACACTATCTGCCACACAGAAGAACTCTGGGTTAAGTGCATCATCACCTCTACCTCTAATCAGCAATCATAGGATTCATTCATGCTCCTTAGATGCCAGGGTTACATGCTAATTTTTTTTCCCTCATGGTCTATGGACTGCCTGAAGTAGCCTTGGCCACCCCATGTATAAAACTCTAGTTCCAGCACTGTTTCATGTTCACTAATCAGAGTGGATAGCTTGCTGGCAACAACAAAACAGTTGACAAATTATGACCTTCAATGACTGGCTGTCCTTATTTAAATAAGTAACCA
The DNA here is from genome assembly GCA_024331685.1 of Stegophilus panzeri. Taxonomy (NCBI): domain Eukaryota; kingdom Metazoa; phylum Chordata; class Actinopteri; order Siluriformes; family Trichomycteridae; genus Stegophilus; species Stegophilus panzeri. The sequence goes on from JANDJT010000164.1 coordinate 11,359,851, forward strand.
AAACTCTGGAACCTCCAAGAAAATTACTCAAACCATGACAAAGCATTATGTCCAACACATGATGTTCTCATCATGACATCATTTACATGGCACCTACCTTACTATCTATATAAATCCTGCAGTGAACCAACATGTCAAGGCCAACATGTAAATGCAACATCAGTTTTAGCCTCTCTCACTAACCTCTCTTTGCCCTGTAAACAAAAGATCTTTACATGAAAGAAGTACATCACCCATGCTGAAGTTTGACCCCCTCAACCTCAACAAACAACCCTCAACAACCTGGTCAATGTAGAAAATGGCTGCCATTCTCGGAATTCTCAGGCAAGTCAGGGCAACCGGAAAGAATAAACAAGGCCTCTCTCTCGAGCAGAAATCCCTGTTCCCGGAAATGCTTTTTCTGAGAATACAGTAAAGCAGCCACAGAGAAAGGGCATGAAAAGGAGGGGAAACAGAGAGAGAGAGAGTTCTGAGAGAAAAATGACGAGCATGTGGGTGTGGGAGAGAACTGAGAAAGCTACTAAAAGAGATATACAGTGAGAAACAGGAGAGGAAATATGCGAGCAAACCAAGCGATATCACAATTAATGTTTTAAATACAGAAACTAAAGGACCCATCTCATACACTCACACACACACCCCGGCGTACACACACCCCGGCGTACACACACCCCGGCGTACACACACCCCGGCGTACACACACACCGGCGTACACACACACCGGCGTACACACACACCGGCGTACACACACCACACACAGCGGCGTACACACACCACACACAGCGGCGCACACACGCCACAGTACACACACGCCACAGTACACACACGCCACACACAGTGGAGTACACACGCCACAGTACACACGCCACACACAGCGGCGCACACACGCCGCACACAGCGGCGCACACACGCCACAGTACACACACACGCCGCACACAGCGGAGTACACACGCCGCACACTGGTGACCTTTTCAGTATGTTTATCAAAAGACATGATTCTGCCTGTGCAGATAACCAGTCCTAAACAAGTGGCACAAGCTCTCTAGTAGCGTAGTAGAGCACATCCTGACTTTATCCAGTGTGACCCGTATACTTGAGTCAACAAGGGCGGAGCTTAAGTCAAATTTGATCAGCCAATCACACTGACTGGCTTCTCTTTATGAAATAACCATAATAGTTTGCCTCAATGTTACCTAAGAAACTTGGCTAGCTACTAAAAGCTAAATAGTTAGCCAACTAACATTACCGTACGGCTGGGTTCAGGTAAGAAATATATCAAGATCAACAAGGCTAGAGGAACATGTATACTCAGGGAACACGTATACAAAACGTATGAAAGAGAAGAATGCAATGAAGCCTAAACATCCAGCTTTAAGCTTGGAGCTGGAGTGTTTTAGAGTGATATCTGTCAGTGTTGTTGGGGCGTTGTAAGCCCAGCACTGCTAAATACAGCCTGGCATCTGCATGCCACAGAGGGGCTTTGGCCCCAGCCAGAGTGACTGTGCTGACTTGCATTCTCCATTAAACACACGGCAGGAACAGCAAAGCTGTACACAAGCTCAAATCCTGCAGATCTCATCAATCTTCGTGGTGAAATGTTTTAATAATATTACGAATACCAATAAGCCTACACTGCTTGGCAGTATCTTTGACTGTAATCAATCAGCATATGTATAAAATGCATACCGACGTGCACGACACATATGCACACAGTGCAAACTACTCTTAAAACACTATGCATGTACAATTGTGCAAGCCTACACACACAATTTTTCATCTGCCCCTAGTCACAGGTCACTCGCTTTATCTGAGCTGAAAAGACCATCAGCCATTAATCACTCTCGCTCGAGCGCCAGCACATGCGCACACACAGAAACACTCACATATATGTACACACACACCCTCCCCCTCTTTGCCCCTAACTGCTTTCCTACATTCCTCAGTCGAGAGATGAAGCAGATTGGCATTCAGATCCACTACCTAACCCCAGTGGTCCCATCCTCTGACTCTCTCACACACACACACTTCCTCCCTCCCCCATAGGAACAGGAGTCTACAGAAGTGCACCAGCACGGTGGTGCTGCCTACCATGTTATCAAGAATAATAGGTTTCCTGACCTTTACGAAAACAGGCGAGATAGAGTCGATGATATTGAAAGAAAGAGTGTGAAAGAGAGGGGGAGAGAGAGAGAGAGAGAGAGAGAGAGAGAGAGAGAGAGAGATGTGCCACAGAGGGGGAGGGGTGCACAGTAAATAAGCCAGAGGCTCATCAGGGCTGCTGAGTGGTAGAACTGGCTGCGATGCAGGATCTGGGTGGATCTGGGCTGTTAAAGCACAGAGGCACTGTCTTACTTGTTGGTCCTGTGATAAAAGCATGCAGGAAGTATACTTCATAACATAGATCAAGGTACCAAGCGTGCTTATTTCATTCCATAAATTAGGGCTGGACCAAATAATTTAAATACTCAGAAGTCTCTAGATTTCTATTCTTTCTCTATTTATAATTCAGAAGCTTTGGCTTTATCTTCCTACTCCATTTATAAGTGCATCATACAGGCAATGAAATAATGGTTTCTCTACCCTATATACTGCACCACATGATTCACCCAAACACAGATAACTCCCAAGAAGACTGTCATGTGATCTAAAGTCTGTGCTAATTTAAAACGACAACTACCGCACAAAGACAGCAGACACGAGTCCCTAAATCATCGTCGAGTGAATACAAAAGGGGTTCCGTTTCGAACACCAAAGCAAATGCATTACTGCTTAAAAGAGCGGTTGACTGGAAGAATGGAAAACCCATAGCCTTTTAACCTCATTTATCTTGTTATTGCTGCACAGCTACAAAAGCAGGTACACAGCAAGTTCACCAGTATATACTATTAATACATGGTTGCTGCTTAGAGATTGTTTTAACTGCCATAACATACACTATGTGGCCAAAAGTTTGTGGACAATGCTTGTGGCAACTATATAGGTCTTTGTATGCTGTAGCATTATAATTTCCTTTCACTGGAACTAAGAGGCCCAGACATGTTCCAGCATGATGATGCACCCTGGGCACAAAGCGAGCTCCATGAAGTCATGGTTTACCGAGTTTGGAGTGGAAGAACTTGAGTGATCTGCACAGAGCCCTGACCTCAACCCCACTGAACAGGGCAACGGTAGCTCAGTGGTTCGGAAGGTTGTGAGTTCAAAACCCAGCACTGCCAATCTGCCACTACCACTAGAGCGAGGCCGACTGCGTCCCAGAGCTCCTCACTTAACGTCAGTAAACTCACTAATACCAAGAGTGGAGGTTATTATAACAACAAAGGGGGACTAAATCTAGAATGAGCCCAAACGAGTGTGGTGGTCAGGTGACCACAAATCTTTGTACTTAAAATTGTGGATTATTATGAAATATAAATATTATTGTTTTTAATAATGATTTTCAAAACAAGTCTTAGGCTACTCCAAGGAGAATGAGAAAGTCTGTAATAAGCTGTTTGTCCCAGCAGTACTAAAACCACATCATCTCTGCTCTTGCACACAATTACCTGAAAATAAAGCTTTGCTGTTTATCTAGTTCTGCTCATGGTGGAATATCTTCTACCTCCATTGTAATAAGAAATAACTAACTAAGAATTAACCAAGTTAAATGTTCACACATGCACAGTCATAAAAGCATAACTGGAATTAATCTTAGGGATCTTGTTGAAGGTTAAGATAATACAATATAAATCTCAGTATGTCGTTCTGAGAGCACTGTGGGCATCGTTAGCATTTTTATATCGCCGACCACTCCCTCTATTACTCATTGCTGATTGGAGTAGAGCTGCAACAACTGATCAACAAATTCACTAATAAAAATGTTTAAAAAAGAAAAAAAAAAAAAAAGAAAAAAAGAAACTAATTCATTATTGATTATTTGGACTGTATTATGAAGCATGCAGTCACTCGTACTAAAAATACATACGACTGAAATGACCTAGTGTAGGTTACAACAGAGAACAACCTCTTTACATTATGCTACACTCTGGACATAACCAGTGCTTTCATGTAATATTTTAATTTTTAATCTTTTGTTTGTGGGAATGCGAGAAACAGTGGAAGCTCAATGTGCCTGGTTGAATCATGTATTGACTTGTTCTTCCTTATCCAGTTTTATAGCTGTAAACACATTTATGGTCATATATTAATCTACCTTTCCTATAATATTCCCATGTGCTAATTGGACCAAGACAAGAGTACTTTCTGTACTCAAGGGGCTGAAACATAGTTTCAAATGAATGATCAGTTTATGAGACTAACCTTTGCTCATTTCAAAGCTCACGTCAGGAAGTATTTGCATAATGCAGTGTTGGGCAGTAAGTAGATTAAATGATCATCAAAATAATCTTTAGCTGCAGCCGTAGACAATAAAATGCAAAACATTTGGCACAAAAATACATTTTAGATCGAATACGAATCAAAAACTGTTCTGGTGGACTGACTTTTTAAAAAAAAATTTTTTATGTGGTAATACAACTTTGTCTGCTCTTTGCTGGAAGAACATCTTTAAAAAGTCTTCAATTATGATATTTTTGCCAAAATGCTCAGACGAGAATGGTGTTTCATGGCTGGACAAATCATAAATTCATTACAGAGAGAAAAATGGTAGTTAGCATAATTTAACCCAAATGTATGACGCGTTAGTTAGATAATGGACCAAAACACACCGATTCTCTAATTTATCCTGATGGAAAGTAGTGATAAAACTTTACAGTAACAGTGCACCAATAAATAAATCACAGTACGAACAAAACAAACGGGCTGGATCATGTTTAAAAAGTTTCCAGTAGCAAACAACAATAATGAGCATGATTGTTTTCCTCTCTAGCAGACAGACAGGAAAAACAAAGCTCTCTTTTACCACCAGCTTTTTACAAAACTACTGAAATCACACATCCACCAGGAAATGACAGTTAAAGAAAAAATCTGTTTGTCCCAGGATCACGGGCTAGTGTTTTGACCACCAACATTTCAAACAAGTGAACATTAACGTATATTGCTTCAGTTTGTATATTTCACATACTAAGTAAAAAGTATACTTCACATACTTTTTTTTTCCCCCTGACCCATTTAATTTTTTTTTTTTTTGACACAGAGTGAAATACTTCTTGATGTTGACATTGCACAAATGACAACATGGGCAACCTTGACCCAATTCTGACCGAGGAAAATCCCTGGCTCAGTATTGTTATTGCAGACACTTTCGCACAGCTTTTGTGGGGAGGCTAACTAGGCCTCAACGGCAATGGTGGCTCAATGGTTAAGGCTCTGGGTTACTGATCAGAAGGTTGTGGATTCAAGCTCCAGAACTGCCCAGCAAGGCCCTTAACCCTCTCTGCTCCAGGGGTGCTGTAACATGGCTGACCCTGTGCTCTGACCCCAAGCTCCTTACAAGTTGGAATTATGCAAAGGAAAGAATTTCACTGTGCTGTAATGTATAAGACAAACAAAGGCTTCTGCTTGTACTTTTCCCAGTGCAAAGCCAGTATAAGAACGCATCATCCAAGGCATATCGTCCAAGGCATCACTGTCTTCACCATATAAGAATCCAATGGAAGTGTAACAGAAATAAGACTCTTTGCAGTAACGCGTCATGAAAATATCATAAATGATGCTAAAAAGTAGTAAAAGTTTCCCCAAATAGAGCTGCACAAGCTATCGGAAAATGTTCAATACATAGTCAATACTATAAAGTTCAATACTTTTGATGCTGCCTTTCAACAGGCCAACACTAATGTGACGTCGTATTTTGCCTATAGGAAAATTAAGTCTGCTAATTTGACTCGGATGGCTGAGATGGGCGGTGGCTCCAGCAACAAATGCGCAGATAGAGAAAACAAGCTTCACACCTAATTTTAGAGTAAAACTGACATATAGAACTGGGACATTACTATAACAGCTGTAACTAACATTTCTGTCTGTGATCTTCGAAGGAATATATGGCATTAATGCTCAGACAACAGCAACTTGCCTCCTGTGTGCCGATTCGTCAATTAGAAGGAAAGAAGGAAATCTGGGTGCATTTGGGGTGTGTGTGTATCCACACTTCGATTTATTTATTTAAGCCAAAGTATTGTTTTGGTACAGAGGATCATGACACCTGGTATTGGTATTGTGACAAACCTCACATATAAGGCAACAGGTATTCGCCATGCTGTGTCTAGATCATCCAGCAGTCAGACCTGGTGAATATCAATCTCTATCAGTGACATTTGTTCCAGCAAAAATGTGACAATCTTTTAAGCTCAGAATTGTGAGTCTAGTTACAGCCTCCACAAGCATAAATGTGTCCAATCAATGTGGCACGAGACACAGGTGACAACAGAACTGCAGTGATCATCTAAAGACTGACAATGTGACTATGTTGTTAGGATCGAGCAGGAGGCACAGGCCATTTCTGGCAGCAGTGAGTGGGATAAAACAATAAGGCTGTTGGAAATTATTCTGGGGTCCACAAACAGGCACTCAATATCAATAACAATAATGAGTCATGGTTTGGATCAGTGAAGGGACGGAGAGAATAATTAAAACAAGACATAAAGAAGTGAAAATTTTATGGAAAGCTTCAAGATAAGGCACTTTTACCTTGCCTTTCCTATTAATTTAAATAACACTGTTTAGGGTGCGAGTTAATGCGGAGCATAAGTGATGAGGGGTGGAGTATAGGGCTGGGCAACATTGAAGAAAAAAAGAAGAAGAAAAAAAAAAGAAGAAAAAAAAAAGACTTTTTTTCAACTTTATGAATGAAAAATGAAGCAATTTATTAAAAAGTTTTTTATTAATTAGATAGTAATTTATTAATTAGATATTAATTTAAAAAAATAGTAACAGCACCATCTATAGCAAATGCACTATTTTATAGCAATTACTATTTTTTTTCCTCGACAGAGTAAAAAGGGACCATGACATCAAATTCCAAATTCGCAACCGAGAAGTCAACTTGGGGTATTCTTCTAATATCAGAGTTCTTTCCCTGTTTACAGAGTGACATCAAATCCGTGTGGTTGTGCACAGCATCAGAAATAAACAAAGTAAAACTTCTTACCTTTAAATGAGTTAGACTGTATATACAAGTGTTAGCTTTAGCTTAATCAACCTACAGACATATTTGTTTGTTAAATCTAAAACACTCACCAAACAGTTCGCTGTTTGAGAAAGAAAAACACAGATCAGTCATCCGAGTTAGCTGCCTAGCTTGTTGCTAACAAAATACGAACGGGGGCTACCACAAGTTTATCACTTCGTCTGTCGAACTTGCTGACGTTGAAAATGACGTAATTCTGACTGGCGAATTACCACTTACAACGTAATGCATTATATTTTACATAAATTGTTCATCTGACTTTTCAAACCTGTACCAATTCCAAATCTCAAGTGATATTTGAACCTTTTGCTATGAGCTCAGTGCTCGGCGAAGTGCTGCCTGTTTATCCTGCCCCCTTTTTTATCCTAAATGCACAGTGTTTGGGAGTATTGCAGGCTGAAGTAGCGAAGGCACAACAAAGTCTCCACTTTGCAGAGACTGAAGAGAGCCAGACTACCACTGCCCATCCTCACCACCTTCTACAGCTGCACTGTGGAGAGCGTCCTCGCCGGCTGCACCTTTGTGTGGTTTGGGAATGGCAAAGCATCTGAACGCAGGATCCTACAATGCGTGGTGAGGACAGCCGAGAAGATTGTAGGGGTCTCTTTGCCCGTCGTCCAGGACATCTTCCAGACACGCTGTGCACACAGAGCCATCTCCATTATGGAGGACCCCTCACACCGACTGTCTGTACTGCTGCCATCAGGCAGAAAGTTTAGCAGCATCAAAACCAAAATCACAAGGTTCTGCAACAGCTTTCCCCACCAAGCTGTCAGACATAGATGCCTAAACACCTGCTGCCATCCACCACATGAACTAATATATATCTCATTATTTTTGTTTCCCTTACTCCTGTACTTTTAGTCCATAACATGGACTAAATCCATCGCTGCACTCCACTCCAGCTGCTCTTATCAGCTTAAATATCTAAATTCATGCAAATATGTTTACAGCCGGTGTGCACACAGCACCTTAAATGCCTTGTAGTACTATTGTGCCTTATGTGTCTTACATATGTTGTCTTGGTACATTGCACGGTTTCCTTCTCTAACCCCCCCCCCCCTTTGTTACATGGACATGCACTGTTTCTTTCTGTTTTTTTAGCACCTTGTTCCGAAAGAAACAATATTTCGCTCAGCTGTATATGGATAAATGTATGTGGATGAATGACAGTTAACTTGAAGGCTCTATGAGGTGTTTATCACGTGAAGGTTGTTTTTCCTTCGCGTTTGTTTAAACTCTTAAATAGCATTTATGAATGTTTTCATAAAAAATTTAAAATATGCATATATAAACATGCACAAGCTTGAAAAGAACGTTTTGAAAATCGCGTTAAAACAGTAATTCGAATTAACCAAATTAATCGTGAAAATCAGCCAGTACTAGTGGAGTGTACAGAGGTGGGCTGGAGATAGAGAAGGTTTGTCACATTAGCCATCACACACATGCACGCACCCACACACAAAAACAAAGACACTATGTCAAGAACAATAGTGAATCTAATGAGCAAAATACTTACCATTAGAAACTACAACTACATGAACAAGAAAAAGCTTTTTACATCTACATAAAATAGAAGATGACGCATGTATGAACACATCATGGATACAGGTAGGGCTCTTAAGAATGATGCAATCAGCACCAGGTACCTCAATATCATCTACAACACTAGCAGGTACATCTTTAACTCCAAAATTTAGGGCACGACCGTATGGCAGTGTTTTTAGAGCTTACAGAACTATTCAGACAGAATAAGATTTCTGGACACACGTCTGTTAAGTAAATGTTACCAGAGGATGTCTGCAGCAATCATGATCAATTTGCTTGGGATAATTGATCTCTGTAAATCACAGAGATGGGAGAGTATTCATGATGTATGCACGGTGGCAACATAAAAAATTCCTGGTGTTCTACATTCACCTCATTTTAATACAAACTGATTGTTTTGACCTTTATTATAATCAATATCATAACTGGGTCACATGACCATAAGTTATGGAGTGTCTTCATACTGAAGACATATAATGGAGTCTAACAATTTTTTTTTTTATATAGATTTTTTAACTAAACCTGTGTTTTGTTTGCAATTGTTTGAAATCCATGAGAGCAGAGTATTTTTGTGAATTTTTTTAAAGAAAAGATCAAAAGCTTAAACAATAAAGACGATTTTTTCACAGACTTCTTTGCTCATATTTACCAAGGGTGCCAATATTAGTGGAGGGCACTGTAATCTTTCCATACTTGTAGATGTGTAGTCTGTAAAAACACCTACATAACAAATTCAGATGTAACTAGAATCCCAGACATACTCCAGTAATATTACATTACCCCACCACCTCATATAAAACTAATCCAGTCCAAATATGGCTTTATTAGGTCAGCTTGTCTAGTTAGCAGCCTTCATTACCTCAGCTCACCAGATTAATACCATGGCTGGTGTTAGCTTTTGCTCAGTTAATAATATAAACCCTACGCCATGGCTCGTCTTGGAGCTACAGATACAGCTAAACGGTTATCTTTGAGGACGTAATGCAGCTGTTAATGGTGTTATAACATTTCAACCCAAGCTTAGTCACCAATAAGCTAGGCTATAAATGTGCTTACAGCTTTAAAATGTCACATTTTATGATGATTAACCCTTTAGCCAGAGAACCTTTTCCCCATGCCTGAAGAGTGAGAATGACCATGGGATTCTCTGAAGCGGTCTTGTCAAAAAGACACAACGGCCTTGTTCGATCTTTAATGCTAAAAGAAGAGCAGAGCAGTCAGCTGGAAAGAGAGGGAGGCCTGGGAAGTGAGGGGAAGAAACACATTAGCTCTGACTGAGCTTGACCTTGTAGTCCAAGGCAACAGCTGAAAGATCCACGAATGCCTACACACAAGTGGAGCCTGTCTGCTTCATATCAAGGCCCAGATGTACATTCTCACACAGCCCCCTCTCTTGAGTCCTACACTGGGACCAGACACAATCACCACCATGTTAAAGGATACATACGATGTACGGCACCTAATGATCGTTTTTTTTGTTTTTATTTTTCCTGGCTAAGAGTTTATTCTCAAAAACTGCAGACTTTGTGCTGCAAAGAATGCTGACGCTTAAACACTCCGGCCAGCACACCGAGACTACAGCTATACTGAAATACTCCATACAAAGAGAAAAATCACAAGGTGTTTGAAGTAACAAGTCCAAGAGGTTAAGAGCTCACCTGTAGGCATCTCCTACAATTTCTACCTCACTGTCGGTGGAAGTGACATTGATCTCCTCGCTTGCTGGAACCGGAGGTGCAGGGGTAGCTTCGATCACCACCACATCTTCATCCAGTGCACCTGTTACACACACACAAAAAAAAAACAAACAAAAAAAAAACCTTACAATAAGACAATATTTGTCTATTGTGTTGTTCTCAGCTATGTATTCAAGTGTTTTATGGTGTTGCAAGTTACACAACATGATAAATAAAATTAAAAAAAATTTCCTATAACAATTATCCATTTGATAGTGTTCTGCAGTAGGTGTGCAGCTCGAGCTGTACAGGTCCATCAATAATGGCAAGTCTGACGTAAAGTCCGTCAAAAATGGCCAGAAAATCAAATGCTAAATATATGTTTAGGCTTTCTGTACGTCAAGAATAGTACAAAATAATTTCCCCAAAATTTGGTCTTGGTTTTGATTAACTGACACACAGCAGTGAGTTGCCTTTGCAGGTCATTGTTCAAGCGAGTGAAAATGCTTAGTCAACTACATGATAGAGTGATGGTGTTTCTATTAAAGGGTGTCCACTAAATTAATACATTGCAAGCAAATATAAAGATTTTTTTTGCCTTGAATCATATTTAGTAATGAGCAATGTAATATTTTTGAATAATTCTATGATTATTGTCCAAAAATATGTGCTCAGTGATCAGATTAGTAAGTCACCATGTAGAAACGGAACAAAAAGGAAGGAAATTGCAACATAAAGCAGAAGGCAAAGCAAATGTTGGGCAGATCTGCTTTTTACAAAAATGAATGCCGTCTGTCTGATTACATCCAGACATCCAACATAGGAACAATAAACATTTATGTTTTAATATACAAATTTGTTTGCTGTTAGAACAACCATATTTGAAAAGAAGCACAATATTTGTGTGACAGAGTTTTTATTTTAAGACCACACAATTGAGAGAACCCTCAAGAGTTTCTCAAATACCAAGAGAACGCCACACAAACACCACCGGGTACGTGATCATCGTCTGCCCTCCTTTCCTCACTCTTTCTCTCGCACACAATTTAATTTGCTTTACACTTGGTTGTGCCTGGTTTAAGCTCCGCCATAAAGTCAGCGTGTGTTCGGTCCCAGAGTGCAAATGTAGGTCATGCTTAAGCTGCAGTCCAGTGTTTGCAGATGCTTGCGTTTTTTTGTTGTGCTATCCCTGGCTTGTGATTGGCTGCCTGTCCTGCCTTTTTTCTCCCATGAGAAATTTCAGAGTGTTTTCAAGTTACATGCTGCATTTGTGGGACACAACACCGCAAGCTCTTTTAAGTCAATTAGATTTTAATATACATGAGGGAGAGAGTGAGTGAGTGAAAGAGAGAGTGAGTGATTTGTCTTGAAAGTAAGGCTGGGTAATATGAATATATAATACTGTGGAAAAGTACATTACGATAAACATCACTGAGAATATGACCGCAGTGTTCACAATAAAAACTCACTGGGTAAACATTAAACTCTCTCGTTAATCAATGGTTTCATATTTTTCTAATGTTACTTGGTTACTCTTTCTAAAATCATCCAATCTTTAAAAAAAAAAATTGTAAACCTTTAGCTTTTCATATGAAATTTGTGGAAACACATTTATCTGATCTCAAAATTATGTAAGGATTCACCATTTTAAAAGTAATCAATAAAGTGGCTTTAAGGTGGCTTAAGAAATAAACCTAAAAATCTAAGTCCTTTTGCTCTGCCTTGTGATTTTGTTTTAAAGTGCACACATTATGCTTTTTCAGATATTCCCTTTCATGTAGTGTGTTCTAGAGCTGCATGTGAACGTAAAAAGTCTGCAAAGTTTCAAAAAATCAAAGTGCACCACAAACGGAGTTAATGACTCCCAAAATAAAGAACTGAATCTGAACCGCTGAATCGAGTCGGCAGTAATTCCAGACTTACTTCCTGTACGAACCTATGTAGGTTTGTAACAAAAAAAAAAAAAAAAAAAAAAAAAAAAAAAACTACCTCTCCTCTTCATTGGCTGCTCGCGAACTTTAACCCGCCCTCAAACACTACAGTTGAGGTTGCGTCCTGAAAGAGTTTGGTTCATGTCTAGATGTTTTCTCTGCTGCAAAAGTAAAACCTCTTACACGGACTCCCAAAGGATGAGGATGTAAAGCGTCAGTGGTTAGAATTCATATTAAAACGATACCACAGCAGTTCAATGCGGTATTTGAGAAACGATCATTCATTAAAGATCGGGCCGTACCCACTTTATTTGGACCATCTTGCACCACTGTATCACAACCTGTAAGTATGAGTCATTATTTATGTATATATTTCTACAGAGTGTTCCAAATGCGTAGTTTTGTGTTGTATACGTGTACAGCCGGTGCACAGCTGTTAGCCTGTTAGAGGTTAGCCTCTGCTAACTGGCTAACTCATGTTATTGTCAAACTACAAACCTATAAACTATAAACTATAAACCTACCACTGACAAACGTCCTATTCTCGTTGTGCTTGCGATGGTGGTTCGGGTTTATCTTCCAATGCATCGTTATCGGACTCGGCTCAAATTGCTAAGATAAAACCGACGACATTATTACTGAGCTGAAATTTCGATGTGGTAGTGGGTGTTTCCTTTCCGACACGTTCTGTACGCAGTAGACCAATCACAACAGACTGGGACATCTGACCAATCAGAGCAGATTAGGCTCTCTGAAAGGAGGAGTTTAGAGTGAACGGATCCTTGAACGAGTTGTTTGTGACACTGGGAAAAAAAAGGTGATGCTGCATGTAAATGATGTAAATTATGACAAAATTAAAGTGCGTTTTGACCTTAGATGCATGTAAACCTATTGTATGAAAACGCTAAAACAAAATTAGGCACGTTTATATAGCATAATAATAGGTGCACTTTAAAAAGTGACCTTTTTTGCCTCGCACGGTTTACGTTAGACACAAAGACAGTAGGTGCATCCCAGATCACACACTTGCACTATTTTACGCCATTTTGTAGTATCAATAGTGTGATTAGTGTGTTCGCGCTGAAAAACCCCAAAAAACAAAATGCACGTTAAGTTCCCGGATGATGCACTCATTCAACCGAAAAAACAAAGTGTGGAATGATGGACACTTCGTGCACTCAACAGTCGCAGCTTTCCTTACGTAGCAGATGGGGAGGGGCTATATCACGCTCGGATGCTGAACGAAAATGTATCTACTTATTTATTTTAATCTGAGGTCTTGCTGGGCATAACAGCAAACATTAACATAAACGGTAAAATGTACCAATTCATATTTGTTGTGTGTTTGGCCATCTTGCTAATGCTAGTGCCATTACATTACGTGTGTTTGACGTAATTTGCCCTCGACCAGGAAACAGCATATACTATCGGTTAGTACAATACCGAAAGTGTGCCATTTGAGACGATACTACCCTTTTAAAATTCCTACACTAGACGGCAGAGTGTATAGTTTAAGTGTAGTGTATAGTTCAAGCGTATAGCATAAGTGTGTAGTGTATAGCATAATTGTATAGTGTATAGTAAAAGTGTATAGAATGTCATTTGGGACACAACTAGTAACACTGCAAATTGTTCACTCTGTAGGCAGAATGAGAATAAATGTAAATCAATTCAGTAGCTTAAATTTTAGATTCACGTTTTGAAGAAACTGGACTGCTCCACCACAAGTAATGGTATATTTTTGCCACAACAACCAACCTGTCTTGAAAGCATTTAAACAGAAAAACAAATTAAGCAAACTCAAAGAAATCACTGCTTTAAAAGGAATCTCGACTATGAAGACTTGTAGGCCTTAACACGCAATAACTGCTCTATGCTACTAAAATACGTTGTTAGAAACACATCAAATATGTTCGTTACTTTAAAATATGTATTAAATATTAATGATTTTTAACATACGGAGGCCGCCATTACGTGACATGCGCAATGCGCTCTGAGTCGATGACGTAAAATGGTTGCACTTGAGCACTCAG
>JANDJT010000164.1:11374258-11386328 GCA_024331685.1 Stegophilus panzeri
CAGACACCGTGGATTTTGCCCCACTTTCGCCTCGTCACCTCTCTGATCGTCTTCATTTTGATGTACATTTTGAGTAAACGTCTTCTATATTAGTCTCCTCGCTTATGTTACGCTCGGGTTCACATTGAAAAGGCTGAAGACATGTTCATATCGCTGTAGGGTTGCTGGAAAATCAAGACCATTGCAACCATTTCATGTCACTACCCAGAATGCATTGCGACGTAAACAGCAATGGCGGCGTACGAGTGCAAGGATTTATTATTTTTTTAAGCTGACATCTAGAGTGTTTTTGTATAGTGGATTTATATAGCGGATATCAGCGTTAATCTAATAAGCAATACAAGTCTTCATAGTCTGGGTTCCCTTTAAGAGATCGCCTGGCTTTTGAATGTGCTTTACCAAATTTATGAGTGTACTGAGGTAGAAGTGTGTGACTCTAGCTAGTACCAACATCCTCCTGGGTGTGTTGTTAGGGAAGTGAACCCTACTGAGTGCTGCTGCTTAGCACCTTCGCCTCTCCTCGGTAAGAGAAGCAAACACCATGCTGCTATGATGTCTGCATCACGCTGCTTTAACAGAAAATACATTGCCAGCACATTTGGTGCTATTTGCACAGCTGATGGAGTTCTTCTCATGGCAGATCCGCATCTGCTAGAAATAATAGTTCACACTTTTTAGATGTAGAAAACTGATACTGTACTTTTGTTTCTCTCCTTCTAGGAGGTAGGAGCAGAAGCAGTGTGAACGTGAGTGGCATTATTATTCACACTCGTTAGTTACCTTATTTACATAAAGAAGATTTAAAACAGATATCCAGTGTTTCCCACAGGATTTTGAGAGACTGTGATGGGGGACCTCTGACCCTCTAGAAGGCATGCTTATGGGTGGGACGCCACAGTCTAGGCAATTAACTTGGAAGCACTGGATATTTCCTAGCCATCACGCCAGAGCCAAAAGATCCCTGTACATCGGGTTTCCGAGTCGAACTGTAAAATGTTCAGCGATTTCATGCACAGCAACATTAACACACTGACGAGCTCGGTCTCTCTTAGAACTCTCTGCTGTCGTTGTGATTATTGTTATGAGCTGCATCTCAAATCGAAAACTCTGACATTAAATTCAAAAGTACTAATATAGAAAATCCAGAAGATTGGTAAGATTTATCGATTTGTGTAAGTACTCAATAACAGGCTAGAATAGTACACAAGTATGTGCCTTGAGACATTCTAGTACATTTAGCAGATGTGGCTGGACGGCGCAATATCTCCATTTGTACTGCTTAACTACAATAATGCAACATGTCAAAATAGTGGGAAAATAATAAATAAAATAGCACTTCATTTAAATGTGGCTTGTCTGAAAGTGACTCCCATGGGGTCATAACCCGTAATTTGGGAACCCCTGCTATATTTAATCATTTTGCATTCATCTAATCCAATATGCCTGTGTGTTACAGCTTCTACAGCGGACATGATATTCAGTAGTAATAATAGTCTTGCATCTCATGTGGTAAATGAACTACCATTAGCCTTGTGCTTACATAAATCCAACAGCCATGAACCAGAAAACTAAGGAGGACAAAAACTAGACTAGCCCAACACAATGAGGGCCTGGGTCTTTCTTTACAGTGATGCCAAGATGAACAGTTTTGATCCTTTGTATTTTTAATATTTCAGCTTGGAGGATGGGAAGTGAGATCAGCATCAGCCCTCTAGGATCAGGGTGTGGGGTAAAAAGGGAAAAGCCCCAGAGCTCAGAGGAGCTGCTCTGGTGTGCTGCAGTCTTCTCCACCCACCTACTTCCCATGGAGCAGAAACTAACACTTACCAAATGCAACAGAGTGAGTGAGTAAGACAGGGAGCGAGAGCGAGAGAGACTCAACTTTCCCCTAATCCTTCTGCTCTTCCTGAACATTTCCAACTTATGTTTGAAGCCCTAAACCATATCAGCCATAAAAGGGCATAAAATACACTATACAAACTAACACTCCTTTCCAGCATCACAGCTGGTGCTACAGGCATTTCTGCTTCGACACATCTCGGTGTTTTGTCATCTCAAAGCAGCAGGTACATGTCTGCATGATGTCACAGCACACACAGTTAACATCTAGAAACGGGAAGGACATCAGTGTCATGGCAGGTTGTGCCTGGGCAACGTGAAAAAATTATTGCAATAAATGTTTCAGAAGAACAGCAAGTCCTTACACATAGGTTTCATAAAAGAGGAACCGGATAAAGGCTTACCCGCCCTGCTAATTTTTTGACGTTGGTTGCTTGTGATTTGGTTGCTAGTAGAAAATGCTGAAAAACTGTGCTGCATTATCGGTTAGTGAAAGAAAGAACCTAGTTGTGGTTACAGTGCCGATGTGTCTAATACTTGCTTATCAAATAACGCTGTGTGAGTCAGACGTGAGAGACGGTACGGGCATTCTGACGTGTGTAAATTCACCGAATAGTTACAGTTGTCAGAAGAGCTCCTCAGAGTTCTCCACATGCTTTCATTATCCACCCACCCACCCACACACACACACCTAATTAAGCCTGGTGCATCATTTACGGATTGTTTGCTCAGAGGTAGACAAATCAGTAGCCAGGATGCACAGAACAAGTTGATTCTGCATATGTGCTATTCGTTTTTTATTCCTAGTTGAACAGACAAAGAAGAGAACAGCACAGCTCATAGCTGAGGCCTTGTACACACTAGTGCGTTTTCGTTTTAAACCATATAACTGTCGCTACGGTTACGCCTGTCGTCTACACTACTCCGTCGTTTTCCACCCTGGAAAAAGGCGACTTTTGGAAACGCCGAAGACCCTGTTTTAGTTTAAAAACTCCGGGCTCGCGTTTCAGTGTAAACGGACCAAAACGAAGACTTTTGAAAACGAAGGCGTGGCTCTGCCCACATTCGCCCCCTGATTGGCTCTTCTGGATCATTGTGTATCCTTCCCTGATTCGTCAAGCCCCCACCATACGACCATTACGCTACCTTGATCGTATACACAACAACATGGAGACTGAACCGCAAGCGTTGCTGGCTTTGTCGTCATTATTAGCAGCCACTGTGCAGTTAAATTCTGTATTTTATAAAACTGCAGCTGCTACATGCGCAAGAGGCGAGCTACGATTAGAGAAATCTACAACAAATCTCATTTCAAGAGGCGTAAGCCCTACGTGGAACGCCGGTTTTGAGTTAGACCGGGAAGATCCAGTGCCTGGTACGTCACCGTATTTGTTTTTACAAGTCTCCCAGTCTACATTTTCGACCGCCATGGCTGCCTTGTAGTCATTTGTTACTTTAAGTAACAATTGTACTTCATCATTTGTCCACACAAAGACATCCTTGCTTTTCCTCACCATCATGCTCACTGCTGTGCCTGCCGGTGACTAGCAACCAACTTCCTGTTTACACTTCTATGCGCATGCCCAGTGTGCATGAATGGTCATGTGACATGCGTATTCGGTCGTGTAGTGTGGATGGAGATCGTTTCTGAAACACAGTGGAAAAACGCCAGTGTGAGCTAGCATCGTTTTCATTTTAAATGCGTACACAGGGCCTGAAACGTTCACCACAACAACATGGGGACATGATGTAGAAAGGCGTTAAACTTCATCAGGAGAGTATAAGGACTACTGGTATATCCCCAGATACAGCAGTATACTCGTTCGCTTCCCTTAGTCTGTATTAATGCACTTAACTAGCTGGCCATAAGTTATTAGTTACCACTTTTAACCTAGTTAGTTGGGTTTCTGTGCAACCAAAACACGGGACTGGGCAGCACACTTGCTAATACATGCATCATTTTCTCCACCCCTGATGCTGTACCATTTTGTTTGTATTTCTCAACAGGCAGTTATGCATATCATAAATCGTGTAGAATAGTACACAAGTATGGGATTTGAGTTGAGCATCAGAAATGCAAAGAATTCATTAACTATATCAAATTTTCAATAAACTAAAGGCATCTGTAACATTTCTGTAGTGAACACTGCCTGAGATGATCTCAGTAGTTCATGTCCTTAGAGAATACAGACTTGGTCAGATTTAGTGTTTCTGCCACACAAGTTGTATAAGTGTTCTGGGCTCCAATCTCGGTGAAGACTGTTTACTGTATCTCACAGGCTTTCATTAGGAGACGTCTGAAAACTGTAAAGAATCTCAACACCCAAGTTCTTGGTTGGCAGCAGCTCGGTCTTTCATAAAGACAGGAACAGATATGCAGAAAGGTGTTAACTGTTAAAGCCTGTTACATTCTGGAGGCCTACATCAGAGCAGCTTCATAATGTCATCTAGACACCAGACTTTCCACACATTTCTTCAGGTCTTAAAGGGTGTGTAAGGGTGCGTTGGGCACAAACCACAGCACCAGAAGGGAGACTGGTGGGAGAATAGATGCTATCGCTTAACAGGAAACATGCGCACATGTACTCGTTCGCATACGCACACACACACACGTAAGGATTATGAAGACTTCACTCATACAGTTTTTTTCCATTCCATTTTGCCATGACCTTCTTTGAAAGTAGACGCAATCACGCAACCCATAATAGATAAACACAGAATTGAACTCTGGCTTCTGAGGTTTGTAAAGAGACACATAAAACAGGACTAAATGTAAAACAACTTTCAGAAGAAACATAAAAAGGTCAGGAAAAATTGTAAAGACTCTTCAGCACCGCTTGTTATGTTATAACAGGCAGATCAAGGAGAGCGCGCCGGGTATGCGCCGATATTTTTATAATTTCACATTACAGTGTCAGAGAGAGCGCGCTTCATCTGTCATGCTTTTCAAACTCACACTTCGCTATACAAATGCTACTCACGCTTATTTGCATATTCGAAGGAAAAACAGTCCATTTATAGAAGTTCAAAATTAAAGGCTCAATATGTAAACACTAAACTTATGTACAAGGGGAAACATATTGACAACCTTATTGTCCAAGGAACAGAATAACAGCTCATCAACGTATCAATCATCAATATTGCAACAACTGCTAACACCTTTACTAAAAATCACTAAATCGCTTTGCAGGTGTTCTGCGATCATCCTATTAGTGTGCTGTGAACATCATGAGATGTTTTGTGGGTGTACAATACAAAAAAGAGAAACACTGCAGGCTTATCTATAATCAGGTCACATCAAGAGTCCACTGATGGAACTTAAGCATACTGCAAGTCATATGGAGATAACTGCAACAGCTCTCTTGCAGCCATACACATGATGGTGTCAAATTTACCAATAGACCGTTACAAAACAGAAGGCAGTGTGGTCTCTATGAAGCCTTTCAAATAGGACAGGCTTTTTCAGACTGCTTAAAAACACAGTCTATCTAGGCCACCTCTTTCTAAAGGGAAAGCAGGGGTAGAGACAATATTCTGGAGAGACCACAGTAACAACATTGTAAGTGTTGAATACTGCGATGTATTCTATAAAAGGATTAATTGGCGCATGCCTAGTCGATGTCACCGGAACAAAAAGCAGAGAGAGAAAGTGTGTGTGAGAGAGAGAGAGCGAGAGAGAGAGATAGCAAGCACATGATGTGGGTGTCTGAAAGTTGAACTTTATACAGATTATAGAGTAAAACAGGAGGTCTGTGTGAAAAAGGAATACATGGGGACAAACAATCATCCATGCAAACTCTGTGTGTGTGTGTGTGTGTGTGTCCATTACACTGCACTGTCCACAGAACGGAAACTTCTGGCCATTTTGACAGCAGTCTCAAACCCGAAATGCTGCAGAGAGGATAAAACTGCACCAGTAGGAATGTTGAAAAAGAAGGCAGTGGCATTTGGGCCCTAATCCTGGTCTGCCACCCTTTAAAATGGAGTCACAGCTCCGTCTGTTAACTAATGACCTTCAACAGAACAGTGGTACATGAACGCTTTTTACACTTACATCATTTAATGATTATTATAAAAATATTTACTTAAATCCAACACCCATCGGGATTTTAAAAATGTTTTTAAATGGCCCTGTTGGTTCTCAGTCAGTTTGCCGAAATACACAGAATGAGCTTGTTTATATTATTATGGGCTCTGAGGCCTCGCAGTCCAAACGTGAACCAGCTGTCAGACTCGCTCAAATATTTACTCAATCAATAGCACGCATCCATAATCTGTTATACTGATATATACTGTGATTATACAACATGCGTAATATTGTTACCATAAACATCTAAAAATACAGACACAGACATGTGCAGTCTATACGTGTAGACATAAGCATACAAGTAAGAACCGTATTGATTATTGTTTCAACTGTACCGAACAACAAACAACACTCCGAGAGCAGATCTCTGTGCTGCAAAGGATCTTTGTGGATTCAAATCTAGCCAATAAGAACAGGTACGCAGTTTCCCTTATCACATCGATCATCATAAACTGTGATGAAGGTCAGGCATTTGAAACATTATAACATAATGTACCGAATTTAAAGTTACACTAAAGGGCATTTATCCAATGCACGTTAAAAACAAGAACCAGCCCGACACGGCAGCCTCAGAACTTCAGGAGTTTTGGTTCAGTTTCTTATGATACACGAACAACCACAGTGACTGAGATCGCAAATGACAAACTTGTTCAAGGAAAAATCCACCTGAACAACTTGCATGTTAATTTTATCGATATCTTTATATAGATTAAACTTGTATTTTAATTAACGTGTCTTCGATCTTCAATACTGTTCAAGAGTGATTTTGTAAGGAAATTCCAATTTTAGGGGGTTTCGTCTTTAGATTAATGTTCTTCAATTTACATGATGGTCTAATTTCACTTTGGTAAACAGTTTCCTACATTACCCATAATGCCATCTGACTACATACTGAAAAAGGATCTCAGTGGGATTCATCCTTCGCTTTTTCTCTACCCATAGAGAGCGGCACTTTATTCCTCCAGTCCTTCATAAATCATGATGCAACAATCCCCTGCAAATGATGACCGTAACACAGAACTCAAGACTGAAAACAATTCTGAGCAGAATCATGGATCGGTCATCATGAGATGATACAAGATCTACAGTCTTATAAGGTCTGTTAATCATGTCATATCTTACTTTTCAGTATCTGTCTTCATTCTTCCTGAAGGTTCACAAGATGTGCCTCAGTGACGCATTTAAAGTAAGGGGAGACGAGCAGTGATGTATTTATCTGAAAATCTTATCTTTACTATTATCATTCCTTTCCAAAAGTAAAACCAGTTTGGCGGATCTTTCATGCTGCCTTGATATAAATAAAGTGAAGGTCAAAATTCCAGTGCTTAATAAGAAAGGCGTGAGGCAAAATTACACATGAACTGAGGCCAAACCTTTCCATATGACAGCTGGCTCAGAAAGTCCCTGGCCTTCATTTGCCTCCTCCGCTTGTGCTAGTAATGAGTATGACAAACAGCTGGATGAGGAAACACTATGGTGTGTGAGAGAGTGTGTCAAGCTGACTACTTCTGAACCACAGACAGCAGCCTGTTCTAACAGCTGCGACGCGTTACCATCAGATCCGCGTTTATGGCACATAAAGAAGTGCTTGAGCGGCTGATAATGTTTTCACAAAGGACAAGGGATGTATATCCAGGCTTGAATCAGACATCATGACAGGTACTTCCCTCTCTTTTAAGAGACACTCCACAGTTACTCCGTTGCGCAGGTCACGGACGGGTATTGACATTTCCCTGCGCTGACGAAAAACCGTAGAACCGGTTTACTTCAAACTCCTTTATAACAGAAGTCTAAGGGCAGCTGCTGAACTCACAATGAAGAGTAATGTGCAATGCATATCTCTGTAGGTGTTCATAGATTCTACAGTCAGAGATATTTATAAATTAAACTCTAAGCCAGTAAAACTCATCCATTCACAGATGGCAAGAAAGAACTTGGGCTTATGAATTATTAATATAGTGTGGTAGGTCTGAACACACATGAATGCCACAAAGTCTTCAGGGAAAGTAACCTGAAGTACTTTTTACTGTAATGCTTTGGTGTTGGAAAGTTGGATATACAGTCCCCTCTGAAAGTATTGGAACGGCAAAAAAGCAATCCTTTTCTTTTTGCAATACATCGAATACATTTGGGTTTGAGATCAAAAGATGAATATGAGACGACAGAACCGAATTTCAGCTTTCATTTCCTGATATTTATATCTAGATGTGTTAAATAACTTAGAAGATACTGGAACATGTGACTGACAGGGCTCTCTTATTGCACAGGAGTGTCCTGTTAAATCGATTGTTTAAACAATTAATAGCTCTGAATGTCTACTTTTTTTTTTTATTTTTATTTTTTATT
Source organism: Stegophilus panzeri (assembly GCA_024331685.1). NCBI lineage: Eukaryota > Metazoa > Chordata > Actinopteri > Siluriformes > Trichomycteridae > Stegophilus > Stegophilus panzeri. The sequence goes on from JANDJT010000164.1 coordinate 11,382,531, forward strand.
TGATCCCTGGGATTCACTGTGAAGACTGCATTTATTGTTAAAAAGGATAAACCAACATGAAGACCAGAGAGCTGTCTATGGGAGAAAAGCAAGCAATTTTGCAGTTTAGAATAGAGGGACAGTTGGTCCGAGTCACTGCACAAGAATTGGGCAAATCTCAAACCTAAATGTCTTCGCTGTATAGCAAAAACAAAAGAATTGGTCTTGACGTTCCAATACTTTCAGTGAATACAAAAAGAACAGCTTTGGTATGATATTAACTCATGTCTGCATCATCATAAGACCTTTATTCATAAAGCTTTACTCGACGTTCACACCGGCATCGACACTACGCAATACAGCAGCCAGAAGTAATTTATTATTAACAAAAGCTGGTGGTTTCCAGTGAGAGTAGGCCCAGCAACGGTTTGTGACAAAGTGAGTGAGTGGCACGAGATGCAACAGAGTCAAGTTTTTACTTTATACAAATGAACAGTAATTTAACTTCGACCAGTAGGGGTGAGGCATGATCCCACACATTCAGTCCTACCCGCTGCTCCCGAGTCGGTCGGCGATGCTCTCTGTGCTGCTACAGAACTCAAGTGTTTGATTTACCTAAAATAGAACAGTGTCTATGTTTCCACCCGTCTATTCTACTCTGTTTAAGCTTGACGTCAGAGAATATGAAGAGCAAAATATAACTTCAGGTTCATTCTGAAAATAGGAATTGTTGCGCTGCACGGATACATTTTATACACAAGCGTTTTTTGCCAGAATTTTTTTTTTTTTAGTGGAATGACATTTGACTACTGGTCAAATGGGCGGTTTTATTCGGTGTGTGATCGCTAGCTAGCTTGCATAGATATTACATTAACCTAGAGCTACTAGTGAAACCATGGCAACTGGCAGTTACCTAAAGGTCAGAATGCCCACTAACAACCAGTATAGTGATCAGAGTGTCATAAGGTGAAAATCATCACTCAAACAATACAAAATTACAGGCTTTACTTAAATAAGCAGGCATTTCTGTAGCAGTTTACCTGAGGCCACAGTGGTGCTGTTCATCTGACTACCAGCGCTGCTGCTCACTCCCACATACAGCTCATCATCCCCCTCAGTGGAAGAGGATGAGGAAGAGTCAGAGGTCAGCTCCTCGCTAGAGCTGCTGCTGCTATGCAAGAGTTCATACTTCCTGCGCGCGATCACCTCCCTCTTCTTCCTCTGCAGCAGCAGACGCTCCTTCTGCTTTGGAGTGCGCTGAGCTCCACCTCCATTCCCACCCTTTGCAAATCGCTTCCTGTTAAGCTGCCGCCGTGAGCTGAGACACGGTCGTTTCACATGACTGACTTCTGGGTTTTCGAGTCGCGCCCATTTGTGTGACCTGCTGGGACGGGTTCGGTTCAGGAGGGTGCGCGTCGGCCCTGTTCCTCCTCCTGCACTGGCTGATGAGGCTTTAATGTGCTGCTGTTGCCGACCGTCTTCCTCTGAGCTCAAAGTCTCCGAATCGCCAAAGCGCAGGCTGGATGAGGGCGAGGAGGCGCAGTCACTAAATGAGGATTCGGCGTTCCGCTCGTCCTCACTGCGTGCCTCCAGACGGGGTGGCGGTATCGCTGCCTCGCTCAGTCTCCCTTCCTTTAGAGAGCAGTCCGAGGGTCCGGGCTGCTGGCTTTTTCGCTTCTTTCGGGTCCTTTCAGAGTCTCTGCGCCCCCCAGCGTCTCTTAAGGCTCGATGTCTTGTCTCGCCACACAGCGCTGTGAAATCTCCTCCAGCCTTACCGATCACATCCACCTCTGAGGCGAAACTTTTAGCCGTCTCCATGGGCTCGGGATTAACCAGAGGCCCTTTCAGCGGGTCCTGTTTGCGGCGTGTGTCGGTCTGGACCTCGCTCTTCATTGCGAGTGGCTGGAAACAATACGAACACAGCAGTTCCTATGTGTCCATCAGCAGGCCAGTGGTCCCGCAACTGCGTGAAGGGGGAAAAAAAAAAAAGAAGCAAAAGGTGAGGCATGTGTCAAGAAAGAACTCGAGAGAAAAAAAATTGACAACATCCTGTAAGGGGAAATGGGACAATAAACTGAAACATGGTGTAAGAAATTACAGACTGCCTCTAAACAGATTCCACTCCAAGGTTTCCAAGTTGAAAAGCTAAATTATCAAAAGGGACACTTTACCTGAATCTCAGCAATGTGTGTATAATACCACCTAAAGTGACATTCACTCCGTTATAGCAGGGGAGCAGCAGTGGGACAACAAGAACCATCCCTGAACAAAGGGCTACGTGACCGTAATTATTATTCAAAAAGACATGTGTCTAGACTATCCTATCACCTCACCATTTGGGGGTCACACCTGTAACATCATCAGTACTGTGAGAACGGAAAGTGGTCACATCAAATGCTATCCTTAATTTACATTTAGGGTGAAACTTCGTTCACATTACGTACAGAGAACCTGGTGTGAAATACAGAATAAAATGTCTGGGCCGATATTGTTCGGGGTTCACTTTGACTCCGATGAACCCGAAATGCTTTGTCTACGACATCCTCGTCATTTCTTACAATGGGCAGGATTTGACTGTGTTAACCTTACTACACCCGAGTCAGATAGCATGTTTTCTCCTGTATTTAGAGAACAGTACGAATCAGTTTCGACTGTAAATGAGCTCTTGGCATAGCTCAGACCTTCGTGAAAGAACAGGAATTAAAGTAAGGTCGTCCCAGGCCTTATTATACACGCCAAGAAAACAAACAAGCCCACACCTATCTGCTGGCTAATGCCTTCTGTCCATTATTAATGTAATAAATCAAGGGGAATATACAAGATAATGGAGCCGGGGACATTAAAAGCTTCTGTACCAGCTTTCTTTTAATCTGACAATACGCGGACACAGAAAAAGTGCCTCTCACAAAGTCATTTTATAAGGGCTGCGCAATATTATTGCACAAGAGACAAAAGCTGCTCAACCCTCATAAAGCTCCTCGTAGATTTAAAGCATCTATTTACATTTTTAACTAGACAGGAAGTCAATTCTAGGATTGTAGGTTATAAATAAAACAGGGTAGTTACAGACATTAAAAGCTATTGTTAACCAAAATGTTGTTCCTGTCATCATGGCTAAGAAATTAATTCCACAATGCTGCTTCCTGTTCTTTTATCAGTGATTTTCAATCGCATAAGAATAATCTCATCAGCATAAATGCGATCCCTCCTCTATTCAATATCCATCTAAACCCCATCACCCTTCCCAGAGCAAAAAAAAAAAAACCCTGAGCCAAATAAACCAGCAAACTCCCTCACAGAGTCGAAGTAGCACAACATTTCCAATGCAGCTCTGCGTTTGCATAAATTATGAAAGCAGCCAGCTGTTTAAAAAGAGGCCCACAGTCCGTCTGTTCATTGCAGTGGTAGCAGTGGTAGCAGTGTTTGCCCGATTAGACAATATCCTTCCATAAGAAAAGTAAAAGGTGAAACCTGTTTCAAACTGCCATGGGCTAGACCACCAAACTTGATGTGAGCTTTAAGTCCAAACTAAACTGACCAAATACAATGTAGGTTACATCATGAAAAGTTAACTAGTGCCATACGTTAACATATCATCACTGCTGTCATGAACGACAATCATCATTAAATAAATCAACTACGGACATCAGCACAGTAAAATCATCAATGTGAAACGGGTATGCTCTGATAACTGGTTATACAACGTAGGGCTGCACGATTACGGCCAAAATGATAATCCCGATTATTATGATCAATATTGAGATCATGATTATTTATGATGGTTATTGATTGATTTTAGGGACAACATATTTTTATTGC
>JANDJT010000164.1:11387420-11422703 GCA_024331685.1 Stegophilus panzeri
GCAGTCGATCATGTTCATGTAATCGTGGGCATTCAAAATCGTAATCGAGATCGATAATCGATTAAATGTGCAGCACTAGTGGCCATGCTCAAAAAACCAGACAGGAATTAAAATGGGATTTATGAAGTTTAATAAATGGTTTAAAATTCCGATTTAATATCCTTTTTTTTTTAATCTGAGAAAATTAGACAGCTAATAAAAGTACACATCTTAACAAATAAAGCTCAATCATGCACCTGTCACAGGGTTTGTGTGTTTGAGGGACGGACTCCCTGGTGCGCTCGTAGGCAAAACTTTCTGCTGACGCGATTATTCAAAAATTCCCGTTAAAGTTTTTAAATATACACACACACACTGTTCAAGTGCAAAATTAAAAGTTCCTCTTACTCAGTGAGATACTACTTTACTCAAGTTCAAAATTTTCTCTTCCTTGAGCAACTTAAAGCTGCGGATACCGAGACACACAGGCATATAGTCACTGTACAATCAGTTGAACAGACAAATGCGAAACAGTCGACTCAAACATTTCTTCCTAAATGCAAGTGATTCTGATCAGCCTAATCGAGACATTGAGGAACATATCGGGATCACAGAGACATATGATCCTGGTCCAGCTGCAAAGATGCAGAAAAGCTGTACATAATGGATAATATTGGATAATATTTCATTAAAAGGAACATTTTCTTGTTCTTGGCTGTTTGTTGCATCCATATGCCTGTTGATGTTTATATTTAAATGAAAAATGTTACTTCAATGTTAATCGTGCTTGATGGTTTCATTATTGTAAAGGCCAAAATTTCAGTGTTTTCTCACAGCAGTAATAATTAACACTTGACCGGAATTACACTCATTTTTCCGGTAAACTGCATCGTTCCCAGACACCGTGACCTGCACCTAAAAATTCCTTGTGCAAACACTGTTCAAAACATTTCCAGGCAGCATTTTGGCCAGTGCTGGTGTGGAAAACCCACTCATTTTCCAAAAGGTCCTTATTTTAGACCAATAAAAAAAAAAGGGGGCATGCCAAGTATCCTCCTGGGCGAAGTCTGCCTGATAACTCCATTCACCGTGGAAAGACATGGACTTCCAGTAACGGTGTACATTGCAAATCAACTCTAATTCTGACCATATTGTAAATATTAATAGAATCCAGTGCTAAAAATGATTTGTAACTCCAAGAACTGCTGATCTTCATGCACGAAACAACCTCTCAGAAACATGATCGAGTTCACATTAACAATGTTCAGCAAAAAAAATATTTAAATCCACAACATGCGAGTAGCTTATTCGTATATGTTACCTGAAGCGAAGATCGTCAGAGCTAAATGAGTAAGAGCTCATCATAAGCTTGTGATCCTTTGATGCTTGAGAAAAATCCCTTGAAACTGCTCACATTTGTGTAGCTAATAATAACCATGCAATTTTTCTCCCCTTTCCTACAATACAGCAACAAAAACCATCCTCCTGACCTACCGCAGAGCAGGTACGACACTTAAATGTCAAGCCTGGACTACAGCCTGGGTTAATGCGGGGAGTGTGATGATAAAAGATGCCACTGGTGAGATGTGCAGTGCCGCCCCAGGCTCCTCTGGGGTTCAAATCCCGAGCCTGCGCTTTGCCGCTGAGCCGAAGGACCGAGCACTTTCTGTGCCTGCGGGGCCAGAAACAACAGCAACGCCCCCCTGGCACCAAGGTGGATACAGATTTCAGAACGTAGAGGATTGCAAGCGACTGTTTTAATTCCATCTCTGGAGGATCCCTGTGTAGATCCTATAGATGTCGAGTTACCTTGGTGTCAGCAAAACACCTTACACAGGCGACATTCTGCTGCATGCTGTCTGACGACCAGGGCAAACCGAGATCGAAACGTTTCTAATATGAAAGAATAGCGGCCATTTAGACTGCAAGCGTAACTGCTAAAGATGTATGCTGACCATTCATTCCTGCTGGAAATTAAACTCCACTGCTCATTTACTTTCAGAGGAATCAAGTCCAAAACTGTTCATTAACACCAGCCGTGTATGGTCGTTTGGCCTGTTAATTAATATAAATCACAGATATTAACCCTACATGTGCACAATATCAGTTGGTAAAACTCAATGTGCAATAAGAAAACAATGTAAGGAGGTTTAGTGTTATATCCTGGAGAAAAACAGCGCACTTGACTACACAGTGAGCCAGAGGAGTAGTGTACAGTGCACTATTTAGTGCAGGAGTCGGCGGAGTGAGACGGAGCAACGCTAATGCGTGATGTGTTTGACAGAAGTCTACATGAGCCACAACACTGAGCTTTTACGTGGAATAAGATAGAAATACTATCCAGAAGCTTTCCGAAAGAGTCTTGTTTACGCCTCAGGGTCACGTAGTACTAATAATAAAACATACAAACACAGGCAGGATATAGGGGTGTTAATAAAAGTTGTTATTTAGACACGGATATAGCTAACGTTAAGTCGGAGAGCCTGCTTCACGCGCCTTAAGCGTTTAACGACCAGGAAAATAACACCGTTTTCACTCAAGGAATTCAATGAAGCAGAAGTCGATAATAAATATTAGCCCAATCTTATATTAAATGAAATGTTTAAAGATGACGTGTGTGTCCGAGAGGGAATGAAACATTGGAGCCTGAATGAAGTCTCAGTGGCGGATTTATATTCACGCACACAGGGCCGCGAGCTCGGCGGCTCCAGGAGCCAAACAATAGCAGTGCGTTAGCTACTCGGTCCTCACACTGTCTATACACAGAGAGAGAGAGAGAGAGAGAGAGAGAGAGAGAGAGAGAGAGAGCTGGCCCGTGTTCACTTTACCTCTTTTCACTTTTAATGACGCGGTGCTCCTCTCCAGCTCGTTCCCAGGGCATGCGGACAGGCTACTCCGTCGAGAAATCACCGTAAAATTGATTGAAAAGGCGCCTATAAGCGTCAGGCGCAGGGGGAGGGGGTGTCGGGGGCTGTGAAACTGACAAGTCACAAAACCCCCAAAAGAGGCCTGCGGTTAGCAAACTAGCTAAGCTAACCGTTAGCTCGCCCGCTTATGGCGACAATCCAGCTTCACAATCGTGAGCAAACACAAACTCGCGTGACGGTTTAAAATAACGTCGACCTAAACCAAGACAAACCTGCGGCGATCATGTTTTATCTCTTTGTCAAATATAACGTCGAGTTCCTCGCCGTTTGCCGTCGGCGCCGAGCTGAAGTCCCCATTCCTGCCTCTCCGCGGCGTCCATTACACCAGCGCCTTGTGGAGGCCAAACTCTCGCGACTCGCGCGCTCTCTCGCAGGACCAGTATGCAAATTAGCTTATTCTATAGGGGCGGGGTTTTTTCACCACCCGTATTTCTGAAAAGCCCGCCTGCAATACTATAATTGGTTAGGAGGATCACGTTTTCTTCGGTACGATTGGTCCATGACGCCAAGCTCCTGTGCTAGGATTGGTCCATCAGGTCACACACACAAGCCATTTCTGTCATTAGACAGTTTTACTGCCAATTTCCAGCGCAAGAGGCGGGTCTTGTTGGAATGACGGTGGAGAAAATAATGTTACCGGAGCGGACTGTGTTTTCGACACCTTTTTGCGACACACTACGCACACTTGACGACTGCAAAACAAAAACATCTCCTTAAACTGTTTTGAATAGTCGACTATCGCAAATAAAACGTCTAAACCATATAATCTGAAACCTATATATTAAACTTATTTCATGCGAACCGTGTTGCGTTGCTCTGGTTACAAATAAAAACGATGTTATTCATATAACCTACTTATAAGAATTGTCGATTTATGCCCTCTAGTGGAATAGTGGATATTCCAACGATATCATGTTTCATACACACGCATTATCTTTTAAAAATAACTTTCAACATTTTATAGCATTGTTATTTTTACCTGACAGTTTAGGATTGTTTGTGATTCTTTATATGTACTCATTTCATACACCATGAACGTAAATCTACAATTTGGATATTATCAATATAACACAAAGTTTCACAATTTTTATGCATTATAAATATAACATAACTTATATAATAAAAAATATATTGATATTAAATTATATAAAAACTAAACATTTATGGGGGTTAAAGCGGAATCGTCCCATGCTGTGCTATCCAATACAAATGAGATGTGCGAATAAGGCCCGCCTCTAGAGCCTGACGTGTACCAGTTGATTGACTTTCACGTTATCCAATTAAATGGGTGAATTCCATGACGCGCTATCCAATGGGAATAGAGAGAACGGTATTTGAATCGTCGCAGGGGTGGTTTGGTCTTACAATCTCACTTGTTTTTGAACGCTTAAACGGAAAAAGAGAGTAAAGAGTACACGACCTTTTAAGATTTTAAAGTCCTGCGATTGCATTTTACGGTAGTTGCCATGGACGTTCGTGCTGTTGTGAGTACTTGTTTTTTTGTTTTTTGTTTTTTTTTTTTAAAAAAAGCAGCATGTTTTTTTGAATTCGTGTATTTATCTTGTGTGGTTATGGTAACGTTAGCAAGCTAACTTGTTAGCATTAGCAAAATAATCTAGCTTTCTATCATCCTAAGTAAACTTCTTTTTTTGTTGTTGTTCTTGTTTATCTTATTTTTTGTTCAGCGGAGTTCTTGTTTTTGGAGAAAGTAAAACTGAATCTGAACGTAGATGTTCGTAGTGACGCGTTAAATTTGCGGGTTGTGTCTCTTTGTTTTTCTCAACAAAAGCTAGCTTTAGATGTAATGTAGCGCTTGCAGGGTGAAAACAGGGCTTGGCGCCCTACGGAGCGGCCGGGCTTGGTGCTCGAACTTCTATTTAACGTTGTCCATGTCACACGCGGGATATACGACCTTCCCGTGTTCTGGAAATGGTGCCATTTTGTTACTACTCTGTAAAAGTCACAACCTCCATACCGGTTGAGACGAGGCTGTGTTTGGCCTAACTGGTTACTAAAGTTAAACTTATGGCGCATGTGCAGGCTATGAAGGGCGTTTGAAACACCTCCCATTAAATTCCGTGTTTCTCTCCCCTTCTGGAAAATCCAGCTTGTTCTGACCTGTTACAAGACATATAATGAGCTGGTCGATCTAGTAGATAATCTCTTCTGGCTGGTAGATGTTGGTAGATGGATCGGTTTGGGGGGGAAGATCGTCCAACTGCTTAATCAGCTTGGCCTGTATTCTCACCTAGTGAGACCAAGAAGGATTTTAACAGGATTTGTTCTAGTTTAATAGCTAGATTTCGAGTGCTGAGTTCTAGGTCCAAGTAATGTTTGTGTACTTTATTTCCAAACTGCTTCTGCAATCTTAGCACCGCAACGCAGAGAACCCAGCACAAGTTGGTGGCAAGGCTGGGGCTGTTAATGTCGGTGTGAGGAGGGCTGTCCTGGGTGAACTGTCCAACTTTGCTACCAAACCTGCAAAGACAACAGTATGGCTTTTTCTTTTTCCTGCACCTCCTTTTTCTTCCCGTATTTCCCCACTTGTTCATGCTCTTGTGTCTCATCTTGTTCAGAAGGGCATTAAGGCAGCAGCTCAGCCAGCTGCTGTGCAGCCTAAACGTGTTCCAGTTGTGCCAGAGGTCCTCCCTCCTGCACCAGTCATTCCACCTGTTCAGGCTGATGTCTCCATGAAGGAGGAAGATGACCTGTGCCAGGCCTTTTCTGGTGCGCTTTGTCCCATTGAGGACATCGATCGAGGCGATGCAGACATCCCACAGTTGTGCTCTGAATATGTAAAGGACATCTATGTGTACCTCCATAGCCTTGAGGTGGGTTTGAGCACCAGCTGAGGTTATTTCTTTCTCTTTTCCCCTGGCTTTCCTTATTGAACGTTCACTGCTGTGCTTCCGTCGCAGGCCCAGCAGGCAATCCGACCAAAATACATGGACGGTTATGAGATCAATGAACGTATGCGTGCTCTTCTGATCGACTGGCTCATTCAGGTGCACTCAAGGTTCCAGCTGCTCCAGGAAACTTTGTACATGACCGTGGCCATCCTTGATCGCTTTCTTCAGGTAAAACTTGTTGAAGTAGTAGCTCACACCTTCGAGCTCTTTGCAGATCTTAACAGTTTTGTTTACACAGGTCCAACCAGTGTCTCGAAGGAAACTGCAGCTGGTGGGAGTCACTGCAATGTTGCTTGCCTCAAAGTATGAAGAAATGTACGTCCCAGAGGTTGGAGACTTTGCCTACATCACAGACAACGCCTTCACAAAGCCCCAGATTCGTGAGATGGAGATGCTGATTCTCAGAGAGCTGAACTTTGAGCTTGGCCGCCCATTGCCCCTTCACTTTCTCAGGAGGGCTTCAAAAGCTGGAAATGTAAGGGCTGGTTTTCCCCCTACATGTCAAATTTTATTAGTTTAGTGTAGGTTGGATTGATTGCCTAAAATGAGTACACCAAATATCCTGAAGCTCAAGAACTTCTTGATTAGGGCTGCCTACAGAACTTAACATGTATTCAGAGGTTAATTGTGCTTGTATGGTTGAAACTGTTCCTAGATCCTGAAATTTTAAGGATATGGAGACATTCCTAGACTGATCTTTAGTGTGTGCCTGAGCAGTTAAAGGTACTCAACATCCATTTTAGTATTGAATGCATGTTGGGACACTGTTCATTAAGGGGGGGGATGAGCATGTGGTCATGCTGTGACTGCCTAAAAATGGATGGTTAATGTTGTATGGAGGTACTGTTGCCACCCTGAAACAGGTTTTCCTACAACATCATGTATGAAGATTGGTATTCATCACATACCAGTGATCTGCCAACAATTACAAAAAGCAAAGTCCTGTCCTAAAGACTTCCCAGTGGCGAAAAACTTACTGACTTGCATGTGGGCATCTGAGAATTTATACATTCTTCCAGAAATGTGTAAATCTCCTTAACAAATGTTGCCACAATTCTTTTTAATCCATTTATTATTGCCATTGGATTATAGTGATCGTTATTCATAGGGACTTCCTATGAGCTGTTGCTATAGAAATAATTACATTTAGACTTGGCAAATTTAATAACCTTCCCCTTTGAATTACAGCCAACACTACTGTCTAAACAATGTTAATAGAAAATCAACATCTGACCAATCAGCTTTAAGAATTCAATGGTGCTGTGGTATACAGATACACATTCTGGCTCTGTAGTTAAAATGAAACTCCTGGTATTGAGGCTGCACCATTACTTCCTGAATATCTAACCATTCAGTTTGACTAGCTGACATGTTTGGTGACTGCCTTCTGTTCTCAAGGCTGATGCAGAGAAGCACACCCTTGCTAAATATTTCCTCGAGCTGACCCTGGTGGACTACGACATGGTTCATTACCATCCATCAGAAACTGGCGCAGCTGCCCTGTGCCTCTCTCAGCTTGTGCTTGATGGCCAGAAATGGGTAAGACTTCTTTCAAGGTTGGGTCCTTTCAGGTGTATGCAAGTCACTTAATATCCTCCTGTTTTGTAGTCTCCAACACAGGAACACTATACCACCTACAGTGAGGCCCACCTGAAGCCCATAATGAAGCACATGGCCAAAAATGTGGTCAAGATTAATGAGGGACTCACTAAATATGTGGTAAGTGAAGTCACTGGCACTGCTGGCATATGTCTTTGGCTTCCTCTGATTGTGTTCTTTTTCCAGGCTGTGAGGAAAAAGTATTCAAGCAGCAGGCTAATGAAGGTCAGCCTACTTCCTCAGCTGAAGTCTGCACTGTTGAAGGACCTGGCTGCCTCTTTGCTCTCCGCTTGAGTGTCTTCACAAAGAATCAATGCTGCCAATCTGCACTTTATTCCTGACTAGCCATTGGAAATGGCCTGCTGCTTTAAGGATTCTTGTGTGTGTGTATATATGCAAATAAACATGATTTTTACTTTTTTATTTTATGAACATGTACAACTTAATTCTTTTAAGTAGTTTTACTGTTGCCTTAACAGTTTTAGATGTTCTTGAGCTGAATTTTCCTACTTGAGTTGATGGAACATTTCAATAAAAGTTCAAAGATGTTCTAACTAAGTGGTGGGGTGGTGGTTGTGGGGTTTTTTTTTTTTTTTTGTTTTTTGTTTTGTTTATTTTTTATAAATATAAAAACTAACTTTAAAAAACATTATAGATTGGAACTTAAACTTGGGACCTCTTAATAGTTTGGGACTTGGTCATGCTATCAGGAAAGTTCGGTCAATTTCTCCAGAGGCCAATCGAGTGTTTGATCATTCCCTGGTTCTCTTGATTGCTGTCACTTACTCCTGGCTAGTGTTCAGTGTGCTGTCATACCTGTAACTGAGTAAAGTTATCACTGATTGCTGTGCTTCAGTACAGGCATCATGCTTGGGTATAAAGCCAAAAATGGAACGGCTCCTGTGTGAAGGTCCTTATCAAACTCCACTCTATACCACCTTGCCTTCAACTTTCCAGTGTGGCCTAATTCAACTCACCATTCTTCAAGGTACAAAGTAGGCCTGCATTAAGATGTCTGTCTTTGGTGACCAGGCAGTGGAATGAACCTCACCTGACTGTCTGAATAGTGGTGTCTGATTGGAGAATGTACTGAATGACCAGGTTTTTACACCAATGGATTTAAAAAAAGAAATTCCCTTCCTTGACAGCACAGACATATGCCTGGATGACTATGCCAACTCATCAAGCTCAAACTGCGATTGGTTCAGGGAGAATGAAGAATCACTTTGACACATGAATTGGCCATGTGTGTAAGTCCTGACCTTAACCCCATTGAAAGTATTTGGGCCGTGCTGGAGAAGACACTACAGAGTGGTTCGACTCTCCTGTCCACAATACAAGATCTTGGTCAAAATGAATGGAACTCTGGAAGGAAGTAAATGTCATATTGCACAAGGTTGTGAAAACAATGCCACAATGAATGTGTGCTGTAATCAAAGCTAAAGGTGGTGCAATGAAAATTTCAAGTGTGTGACTTTTTTTTGTTTTTGGCCAGGCAGCATAGCTTCCTCTTTCGAACAATGAAGCACCCTTAATAAGGTTGCTTGGGTTTCATACTTGCTACCTAAAGTGGTTTGGTCAAAAATGAAGTGCACACAGTTTACCCCAAAAGATCAGCCAAGTAACAAGGACACATATAGCCATACATTTAGTCTTTTGCAAACTGCATGGTTAAATCACACTTTGGATGTTCCAGTGTTACAGTTGGTGTAAAATATTGCGTAAATGTGTAGTACACATGCAAAAGTTGAGTCAAGTGGAACAACCAAAATGATTTGTACATTGTTGACCAGAATAACATTTACTGGCCAGCACTAACTACATTACAAGCTACATGGCAAATGTAGCTTAACTACACTGATGGTGTAGCCATCATTGTCACAGCTTCTGCTAGCTACAGTATGTTTAATAGCTGATGAAAAGAACCTGTCTTGTTTTCAAGCAACCGACAAGAAGCAGCTACATAGCATGTTGAAATAAAATTATAGTGCATGCAGAGTTGGGTATAATGCCTTACTGTAATCTAATTACTTTTTCTTATAACAATACTGTAATGCATTACATTTGAAATTTATATAGATTGATTAGTTACTGATGTTAATAAAATGATGTTACTTGCGTTACAATATTAAGTAAAAAGCATTTTTAAAATAAATCACGTTTTGCGCGCCTACCAGGGGCGTAACCTGGCCTGGGCATTCGGGTCTGTAGCCCTGAAGATTTTTTTCTTTAGCCCCGAATAATTCTCCACTTGGAGCGGTTTGTCATTATGTAACTGAACGTCAGTAATAGAAGACGGCGGTGTTGTAATTTTATATCTTCAGTGAACAGAAGCGAGACCAATCAGACAGGGTTTACAGGAAAATACGAAGAAACACTCGTGTCTTATTGGCTGACAGTCTCTCAGTTCTGCCAAACACTAGCTCACAGTCAGTTTGAGCAAAAATAGATATGCCAATATTTATTTTAAACCACTAAAGGCGTTGAAACTGAAACAGTAACATCCTTTGATGTTGAGCAGGAAAACAAGGTGTGTAAATGTCTATATGATTTCCAGTTTACATGAACATGATATGAGCAGAGAATAAGGAAAGATAATGTACTCTGCATGGCTCTGTAGCAGCTAAACCCATACACTGATAGCTTAGTTGTGCCTCCCCTTGGCCAGAGACACCAAACTAGCCTAGTTAGAAAAGTTTTATATTTGATCGGTAGTCCTACAAACAGTGACAACACCCGAGGCTAGTTTTATGATAAATCCAACTTTTTTGTAGTGTATTTTTGTAGGTTAGATATGTTTTGAAAGTAACTTGAAAGTAAAGTGATTAGTAATCTGATTACTTTTTACATGCAGTAATCAGTAATGTAATCAAATTTAAATTTTAAAGCAGTAATTAGTAATCTGTAGTGGATTAATTTTTTTTGAGTAACTTACCAAACACTGATTGCGTGTATGAAGAAAAGTAGCAATGTTACCCCTTTGCTACTGAAAATGTAGTGAAGGGTAAACTGACTAGCTAATAGCTATGTAGATATTGTGTACATAGACCGAGACAAACAGCATTGAACTATTCTTCCTTAGCTTCCCTTAATTTTTAAGTAATTTTAGCTATGTGGCTCTAGTACAAAACTAGAGAAACCCTAGTTTTGCTCTGGAGATAGGGCCGGCCTGTCCAACAGGCGAAACAGGCGGTTGCCTGGGGCCCCGACTTGCCGGATGAGCCCATCCGACTTCAAGGTTTTCCCAATTTCAGGTTTTCATGCAATGAGCAGAAAATGCATCAAACACCTACTCACATGTACCTCATTAAATAACACACAAATCACAAAAACGGTGAGGACTAACTAATTCATCCATATTATGCAAGTAAAAGGATGAGCTCTAAATAACATGACAAATTACTGAAAATGACAAAAAAAAAATACAAAACATTAGTATAACTACAAGCAGAAAATATTAGAAAAATACACCGTATCACAGTATTTTGCATAATTTATTCGTGCAGTGATGGATTGAGGAGAACTCAAGTACAGTAATTATTCGTATCCACAGGATTCCACGCTTTGCTCCAGAATGCTCACGTTCGACAGAAATGCAGGGAAATGTCCTATTTTAGTCTTTGGCGCTTCTTACTCTTTATGAATATGTACTAAGCATAAGCGTAAGTAAAACGCATGACAAAGGCATTCTGTAAAAAAAACAACTCCTCATTATTCTTGGTTGAAAAGTTCCCATTATTCTCATGACTATGGTAATAGCAACTTCACCGAGTGATTAGTATTTCATAAAACCATAACGTCTCATCACACGTTACATTGAAAGATGCGATTAATTTTCATTAAATTAATAGAAAAAGATAAAAGAACACTACAGAGATTATAGTTGTGGTACAACATGGCACCTAAACGGTATCTTTCGGGAGCCGAAAAAAGGAAGAAAAAAAGCAAGCTCAAAGTAAAGGTATGCTCTGCTTGACATTATTTATTGTTGTATTATTAATACTCCTGTTTTAATAAATGATCATTATAACCCATCTCACATTAAGGCCTAATGCAATAAAGTTTTGTGCTGTGCTTATTTTACAGCCATTAAACTAGGTGAAATACTTAATGTAGCATACATTTCTCCATGTTAATGCATGTTTGAATGTTATACACTTAGAATTACACCTCTGATTACATGCTTTGTTTTTTAAAATGTGCTCTCTGACTTTATTTATGTACTAACTATGGGCTATGCGGAAATTTCTCAGTGGACCCACAGCTACAGAGACAGGCCAGGCTCCATATGAATTTTCTCATAGTGCTGCTGGTGAGGATTATAATGTTATTTAGTTTGACATAAAACACTAATTGTATTGTATTATTTTATATTACACAACATAACGTTGTATATAAATAAAGCAATTGTTTATTCGTTTCCTTAATGCATATTTAAAATGAAAATTCCAATTATTGATCCTGAAACAGAACCTCAGTCTTCAGAACCCCATCAATCAGATTCCCAAGCTGAGACTACTCCAGCTGAGCCACCTGCTGCAGATGTCTCAGCTGAAGTCAGGCAAGCACCACCACTTGACCCAGTTGACTGGCCCTCTATTTGATCAGATGTAGTTAGAACTGATTTTCAAGTTGAAATATAATTGAATATATTTGTTTAAATATTTGTATTTTATACATATAGTTCTGATACAATTGTTGTATTATTACAATGAATATGTTGCACTTAATAAACATCTATACACTTAAATATGGAAAATGTAATTGTTATGTGCTCTTCACTCATCAAATTGGACCACTATGGCAGTTTTTACATCAGTGGGGCCCATATTCCTGATCTCGCCTCGGGCCACACAACTCCTCGGGCCGGCCCTGACTGGAGATATAGCGAACCATTCAGATGCCAAAAATGTTTGAGCAACATTCTATTTCAACAGGAAAACAAAGTAGGAAAATGGAAAAAAAAAAAAAATCCAGAGTTCATTACCTAATATCAGGTATTGCACAAATATGAAGAGGAACAGAAACTACAGTTGAAACAGACATATCTACGTGTAGAAAGTTCATTCACAATAATAAAACAAGAAGCATTTGTTACCAAAAGGAAAATAACTGTATTTTCTCATCAAAGTTGTCAATAGTGGATAAGTTTGTTTTTTTTAATCATTTAATGTTTACAGATCATTTGTGTCAGGAGGTGAACTTGGGTCCAATTTCCATCTAAACACAACCCTTCATAAATTGACAAACAGCCAACTCGGGAATGCTGGGGAACAGTACAACAATCTTTCCATCCTATTATTAACATATTCGTACAAAATATTCTAGATACGTCAACGCAAAATGCCTGTATATTTATGTAAACAAATTGCTTTCAAAACAGTTCCCTTCAGCAAATGGTGCATTTTTGGCAATCCTTCATATATACATCCTGGGGTGACTGGCAGTGTCAGGAGCAGCCAGTACATCATACTGATAAAGTGCTTTGTAACCACATGCAGTGCACACAGCATACTGGACATTTACGCAGTAACACGTGTGCGTTGTGGCTTGGGGCTTCATTGACTTCTAAAGACTAATGCTTCAAATTTCAGTTAAAAAATACATTTTTGAGATGCAATCATTAAAACCAATCAGGCATTAGCAGCAAAAAATATTCCCTCTATAAACCTTAGATTTAAAACGTAGAGCCATAAGAGATCATAAACCACGATACATCTACAGTAAAGCACCTTCATTTACACAAGAAAATCCTTCCGTTTCAAAAGAAAGAACAAAAGATTTCAGGTCCCACTTACAACGGTTGCTTCGTGTCTTCAAAAGAAATAACTTTAAATATCAACGATGGCTGAACCAAAGGAAGGAAAATAAAATGTTGAAAGCTATAAATACAATAAATAGTTTTGATCAGTGCTCACAGGGACTGTGTAACTCTTGTCCCTGGAGAGAAGTGTGCTGGCCAGCGTCCTTGTGCTCGATAAGACTGAAGGACTCCGCTGAAAACCTCACTGTGTTAAGACTACAGCATGCAGATACAGCAAGATCTCCATGTCGTGGTCTTCTCCCTCTTTCTGCCATTTGTCCATTTCCACTGCACTAGGAGTCTCTGAGGTACGTGTGATTCTCCGACTGGCCGCTCGGCTGCAGTAGATGGAGTTAGATCTTGGTGACGTAATTGCTGGGGAAAAGACCCTGTTTAGCTCTCAGCCTCCCCGTCCACCAGCCTGAGGCGTCTGAGGAGCAAAGATAAAAAGGGAAAAAAGTGAGAGGTTTTAGTCAGTTTATTTCAGCGAGTCCCTAAAGCGCCAGATTTTTCGCCTTGCAAGTAGTGGTTCACTGAACTTTACAAAATGTATTCTCTAAACTCCATGTACAATAGAGTCTGTTTCCTTTACTATACGTTTGAAGCATCTGTACGTTTGATCACTGAGCTGTCTTTTAAAAGGATGAAACATTTCTAATGACAATACAGCATTTTTCCATGCTTCTCTGACTAACGCCCTCCCTAACCGGTCACTGACTTGAAGTTTACAGCCTCCTCTAGGCAGAATTGCGAGTGTGTGATATTCTTTCCATGTTTTAATAATGGATTTTATTGTGCTCTATGGCACCCTGGTCCTGGAGTGCATCCTGTCCTGCAGAAATGAACTAATTAGTTAACTGACAGTCCTTCCAGAAATGAAGTGGGTGTGTTAGAGCAGGAATAACACAGAAATGCACAGGACAGAGCATACTCCTGGACCAGGGTTGGGAACCTGTGCTCTGCAAGATGTTCAAAGCTTGGGATATCTTTATAACCAAGCCCTGATACTGTTCCAGAACTTTGTTCCAGAATTATTTTGATAGCGCCTAGGTCTTCGTGATGCCGTTTGGTTAGGTATGTTCTCTAACAAACTCTGGGGTCTTTCGAGGAACTGGTGTATTTATATTGAGATCTTGGAACACTTTTATTAATTGCACACAGGTAAACTCTGCTCAAGTAATGATCTGACCGTTGAAGGACCTTGCTGCTGTCTTGAGCGTTTCACAAAGAATCAGTGGCTGCCAATGTGCACTTTATTCCTGATCAGCCATTGGAAATGGACTGCTGCTTTAAGGATTCTTATGTATACATGTGCAAATAAACAGAATTTTTACCTTTTTGTTTTATGAAGATGTACCGCTTGCAATTTAATGAATAATTTAATCAAAAGTTCATTCTTTTAAGTAGTTTTACTGTTGCCTTCAGGTGCATTCACACATACGGCGACTAGCAGGAACAAAGCGACCGGAGACCATTCATTTTCAATGAGAGCTGGTGACTTCCGGTGACACGAGCAACAGCAACTACTAGGAGAAGGTCCTGGTGAGAAGGACCTGGCTGCAACCTGCGAAACAGGGCGGGACTGCACTTTTTGAGGGGCTACATGTGTTACTCCGCCCATAACCGGTTAGGCGGAGTGACACGGAGTGACACGGAGTAGCCCAGCCAAAAGTGCAGCCCTGCCTCGTTCTGCAGGCTGCAGCCAGGTCTACTTGACCATTGGCGACTAGATGTGGGCGTGTCCAGCGACTTTGAAAGTTGAGAAACGTTGAGAAAAGCCATCGAACATATAGTGAATGACACCCTGATAGTGACGCTCACTTACTGAGATAGGAGCTACACCGGGATTTTGCTGCAACAAAAGGTATGTGTGTTTCATTATTATTATTATTTTGTTTTAAATGCCATAGCTAAGGCCATAAGATAAGCTAAGCTAAGCTAAGCTAATTGGCGCATGTGCTCACTGCCACAGATCGATGGCCACAGTGGCAAAGAGCTCACACTGCTTCTCCTTCATCTCGTAGGATATGATGCATATATACACTGGTGAATTTTATATATGAATGCACTCCCTCCAAAATGTTTTATTTTAGCAGCAAGAAAACTGGTTTGTTGTCAAAAGTGGAATGTTAATTGCATCACCCATGTTACTATGGCAACCAGTTGTAGGAACGCCAACTGGCAATTTCATAATACAGCAACTGGTGACTTGCAGCGATAAAATCGCTGTATGTGTGAACGCATCATTACTGTTGCACTGGTCCTGTGCCTATGATCCTGCACTAATTGTTCCGCTTGCTCACCTTCCATGACGATTTCGATGATGTCATCAGCATTGAAGCTAAGCTCGTCTGTGTCCTGGGCGTCGTAGGCGTACAGAGCTTTACACTGAGGCACCTGAGGCTTGGGTTTGGGAGCAGGTTTGGGCCGTCCACCTCCTGGGGCGGGCCTGTTAGCCGACTGCCTGTGAGCCCTGAAACACAACATGACCCATTCATCAGACCCACTTCAGCATCACACAGGGCACAGGGCCCTCAGCCGCCCCCCCGAGACATTACAGAAGCTGCTGTGAGCATGCTTTAAGAGAGCAAAGTGAAGTTGACTAGAAGGTTAAGTTAACTTTACTTTTAGCCGCAAAAATAAAGCATTGTGTGTTTTTGCCTGTGATCACTTCAGTTTCAAACCAATGACTTTCATGCTGTTGATTTCATGTTCACCACAAGGTGGCGCAACCTTTTCACAAAACTGCCGCATTAAAGGACTAATTATGTTGGAAAATATATTTGAATATATTTGAAATAATAAAGACAAAATCTGATCTGTGTTTAGAGTAATATAGTGTAGTATTATAGTGTAGTAAAACATACTTTACAAATAATGAACTCAAAGGAATACTCATTTTTCAAACCTACCACATCTGTAGCGTATTTGTGATGAATTACTTTGATCAGAAGTACATAAAAATAGCTTTGGTAAGACAGCTCATATCTGTCTCATCCTAAGACATTTCCTGTAACTAGTTGTGTAAACAGGTTTCCAGTACAAGGGAACAATTACCTATGGTTAATCACACATTCTACAGATGTTGTAGCAAGAGATTTGATTAAAAACACTGCAGTATTCCTTTAACAGATCATATTTTTCTAAAACCAGTCTCTACAAAGCAGAGATGAGAGACTCATAACTCTCGAAACATTTCAGTCATTGGTGAAACACATCATCGCATCCCCTCTGCACCACTCTCAGAAGACCTGTGTTCTTCTCGTCTGAGTTTGCACAGAACTGTCAGTGGGAGAACAGGCTGAATCCAACGTCTCCTGGGGTCTTGTGGAGCTGTTTGTGTGATGTGCGGAGGACCCAGGAGAAGTTCGGTAAGACAACAGCAAAGCCAAGAACAGAACATGATTCAATTCCAAACCAGCTTCGTAATCACTTTCTGATATCAGAGAATTGTTCAGAATAGTTCAAACTGACACACATGTCCAATTTCCCTAATGTAGTCAATAGATAAGACGTGTTTGGTGTCCAGGGGATGCTTCTTTACTTATGCAGTGGCGCTATGAGGCTCATAAATACATGCGCAAATGTTCATATACTTGCTCTAAACAATGTCTACGTTAATGTTTTAGAAATAACGTATTTTGTACGCACAAATGTAACTCTTGTAAGTTTACTGTGGCACTATGCTATATTATACGCATAACATCTAGCTTTCCAAATCAATTCCGCTTTCAGACTTGGGAACGTTGGGACTGAACGTTCGGGCAGAATGATACAAAACTGTGGCAAAGAAGAAAAGTTTGTTCAGCACATTTACTGTTACAGAATTCAGCAACATGGTGATGTTTTGTTTGTTCTTTGCAGCTTTGTTTTGTGTATATTGAGGTGTGTGTGTGTGCGTACATTTCGGGAAAAGATTTTGGTTGAGACAGACTTCCTTTACTTGGAGCTATATTTGCCTTGTAGTTCCAGTGCAAAACTAAAGAAGCAAAGTACATGGATTACTCCTGAGGAAGAGGGAAATTTGATTAGATAAGTATTTAATTATAGCACAATGTTCCTTTCCTTTTCATTAACAGCTTTCTGGTACTTTGATGTAAGTGCACAGATATTTAATAAGGAACTTTCTGTGGTAAGGAGGTTTTTGGGCTGATTTGGAATTGCACATCTCTGTTAAACCTTATACTACAATAAAGCAGATTTGAAACCACAACCAGCACTACCATTGATGACACTACACCACTACACACACATACACACACACACACACACACACACACACACACGCAGACTCACTTTCCTCCATTTGCAGCCGGCCGCTGGTTTCTGTCATAGCAAAGAGATACATCAGCTGTGTTACACACTGTGTTGTGTTGTCTGGGTGATGTGCTGACAAAGAACACTTTATCTAAAGTAAACCTTTACAGGTGCTTCATTTGTTCAGTGCTGTGTGTAAATCTTGTAACGAAAATGTCCCATATTAGTGATGTCCATGTTCCTAAAGTGTGTAGTGTGTATTTGTGAAAAATGTGTGTGTCTGTGTGTGTGTGTGTGTGTGTGTGTGTGTGTGTGTGTGTGTGTGTTTGTGTGTACACTCACCCAGCAGCTCCCTGATCAGGCACTCTGAGGCAGTCCAGGTTGGGCTGTTGGGCCGACTGCCTGCTGTTCCTGTCCTTCAGCTGACTGGCAGTGACGGGCAGGAAAGGGTGGGATTGATTACCTGATGCTGGCCTCTGATGCTGCACGTTCCTCTGATTGGCAGCATGTTTCAACCCACCGTTCTGATGAGCGACTGAAATGAATATACAAAATGAATAATGTATTTTTGGACTACCAAGGAGTTCGATATGTAACAGTGCGGTGTTCATTTTCACAGTCTGAAGTGATCCAGTCATAGTATTAGTCTTTTGACAACAATGCCAGTTTCATAGTCTGCTTAACACTGCTGAAGTTGGAAGTGTTTGGTTGTGGAAACTGTTCATCATCTTTTTTATTTATTATTATTATTTTTTTTTTATAAAACTGGAAACAAAATTAAAAAGTAATACAAATGCAATTTAAGGAGCAATTGATTTTGTTTAAATTTGGATTGATTTGGACTATAAGAACACTGTAACAGCAGAATGAATATTCCTCCACACTGTGTGTGAGTGTGTGTGTGTGTGTGTGTGTTACCTGGAGGGCCGGGAGCAATCCGTGCTGGCACGTGCTGGTGTGATCTAAATGTGTTGGAACGGATCACATTGGCGCCTTTCTTAGTGGGTCCTGGAAAACAATTTAACTCAGTTACACACAGCATACTTTATTGTGTTGTTAAACACAATAACACAACACTGGAGATTCCAGCAGGTGTTTTATTGGTTACCAAGACCAAAGTAATCCTATTCTCATTCTACCTACATGTCCATTCCACACTCCTAAAAGCACCTAATACCACTGCCTAATTTAAATTTTAAATTTGAATGCCTGAATCTGATTGGACAGTGCTGATTAGTGTTCTATGACAGCACAGCTCTGACAGTAGTGCTGGTTGTAATACATTATCATCTATAGTAACAGCTCATTTACAGGGACCTGTACTTAGGACATTTCACATAATACAAGTCTAATAATGTAAGGCTTTCTGTAACGTTATGTTTAATGAACATTTATGGAAGGAGTCTCCAGTGTCAGCGCTTTGTAACAATCAAGAAGTAAAGCTGGAGCATAAAACTATCAGGATGGAGCATGCCGTATTTTGTGGTTTCTATGTAACAAGCTGCAATATTGGTCTTTAAGTCAAGAGGCTAGTGGGGGACTGACAATTTATAGCTGTTATAAGAGAAACTAACTAGTTTTGCAAATGTTCCACAACATTAAATTGAACTATACACTAATAAAAAGTCTTCATTACTTAATAAATTTTAAAAAATCTAATCATTGGCAAATTGGTGTGACATAAGAAGAATAAAACACTTCAGGACATGTTATAGGATAAATAATCAACAGTTTTGCATTGGGCAACATCAATGGACCACCCCTGATTTGATTATTTTCCTCGTTACTACAAAAGCCTTAATTAGGCTACAACATCTGTACACTGCACCTTATTTCTCTGTAAGAACATCCTTGCTGATGCTACACCAGCGTCCGATTATCCCTTGGACAACAGCTGCTCTTAATAGCAATGAAACGTGTAGGAATAAGAACTCTCAAGAAGCGTTCTCTGGGTGCTCTGATACTCACGTGAGTTCTTAGGAAGTCCTGGTCCAATGCTGACCTGCAGCATCTTGGTGGAGGGTTTCAGCGTGGCTACGTCTCCCTGACCCTGCATGAACTGCACCTGCCGAGAACCTCCATTGCTCCACGGCCCCCAGCTCTCCTTCTTCAGCTTTATATCCAACCTGAACATCAGAGCCAAACTCTTAACAAGTCTGCTCTTCTTTCAGAGACAGAGCAGTTGCTCACAGGCCATTCTAGTTGAACGTGTGCTATGGGGACTTACGTGTTGCCAAATTTGAGAGGCAGCTTCTTCTGGGTTTTTTCCTCATATCTGCGCGACAGTAAGCTGATAAACTCGGTTTTAAACATGCACTCCAGCAGGCTGTCATACTCTTGTTCATGAACGATCATAAAGTCATCCTGCAGAGTGCTGCACACCAGAGAGAAGAGAAGAGAGATAAATAAGACAGGAAAAGACAATCCCTGCATCCCAACTGGCATGGTATCCGTACTAAATAATATCCGTGATGAGAATTAATGTGTCTCAAATCGTAGTATGTTGAAGCGAGTATCCCAAAGGTACCCAGATGATCTACTATTTCCGGTAGGTTTTTGACATGTGGATCCATGGACACTTTTTCAGCTAATATTGCTCGCAACTCCTTGCACGAGGGAGGAGGAGCTTTGTGAAGGTTTGCTTGGTCGAATTGAAGGATGTATTTTAGAGAGGCATGAATGAAACATCAAAAAATAATCAAGGGAAGGATACATTGAATTATTTAGTATAAATTATATAAGGAATAACGAATAATGAAAAGCTGAAATGCAACAAGGAGTTTGTTCACTTGACAGTCTTCTCTTCTGGGCAACAACGTTCTCTTCCTTTACATGACGTGTTAGGATGTCCCTGTACTTGCATACTCTTTTAATACACGCTCAAAGCATGTCATTTTTCTTCACAAAAAGTTACTGGTCACATCACACATCAGAATGGAGAGAAAAAAAAGTGATCTCAGTGAGTATTTTAGAAATTCCTGATTTCCAGGGATCTTCACACACAACTCTCTCTAGCCATTACACAGAATGGTGTACATAGAAAAAAAAACATCCAGTGAGCAGCTGTTCTGCAAGTGGAAAGGTCTTGTTGATGACAGAGGTCAGAAGATAACCACCAAACTGGTTCAAGATGACAGAAAGGCTACAGGAACTCAAATAACCACGCTTCAGAAAAGCATGTCAACGCCAAACACCGAGGCGGAGTGACTATAACAGCAGAATGTCAAGATCCACTTCTGTCCCCCGGAGACAGGAACATGTATCTGAAGCTACAGTGGGAACGGGTTCACCAAAACCAGACGGATGAAGAGTGGAATAATACCAGATGATGTTTTTGCTATAGGATTTACTTGTCTTTTTCAAGCTTTGTTCCTGTTTTGATGACACTCTGTTAGTAAATTTAAATATCCTCCTATATAGTGTGTATAATGATAATAACTTCCATGTATTGCGATATGACTTTTTTTTCCCCTCCACATTGCCTACCTGTACATAGAACTACAGTTAACTATGCTGCAATTCTAGCTGTGTGTTAAACTCAGTTCAAACTCATTTCCATTATTAATATTCCTGTTGTTCCTTTTCCATATAACCGTCCAAACCCGAATACTGTCCATACGATGATCCGTACAGATAAAATGGTCAACAGGAGCACGTTTCAGATGTTCTCAGTTCAGTCTACAAACGACTCAATACGATAGAACACAAAACAGCAGGCGATTTAGGGCCAAACAGAGATATCATGATGGAGGCACATGCAGTGATCGCCTGTTTCACCCTAATAAACTTAAGCCATTTCTAATGAGCTTTTTACAAGGCATGTTCTGCCTTCTAAGGAGCAGCTGGATTACATTACCCACAACCCCCTACTCATATCACTTCTCCCAGACCCCCCACTAGAAAGAGAGGACCATTTAGACAGTTTATAGCACGGTGCTGCATACACAACACTTGTGGAGCACTGACGTGCAATGTTTAACTTGTCGTGTGACTTTTCTGTTTTAATCCCGTGTCCTTGGGGAAAGTTGTGTGACACATGACTTTAATCTGATAAGAATGACACGCTGAAAGCTGTTCTTTTTACAGTTGTCACTGAGACGTCAGGCTAAATAAACGTACATGTGGTTTTTATGCCCAAAGGCTGCATGTGGCTTATGGAGGGAAGCTCTGAATGTGTCACAGATGTCTCCAGTTCCTCAGATGTGATAGTTTAGCGCATACGGTTATGTGAGGGCTATACAGTTCAGACCTACTGCCTTTGAAGTCCCCACACTGGGTTTGCGCTGACGGAGAACCTGAGTAATAATCCGCCTTTATGTACAGGAGATCACAAGTTCTGAATTGAGTATGGAAGTACTGAGGGTTCATGTTGGTGCAGTAATAAATATGTGTGTATTACAGGGTATCAGGTGTGACTTTTTTCCTCCCGTGACATTTTATCTGCGCTTTATTTCTGATAAGTGTTCAAGGTTTGTTGACCCATTCTCCAAATATTGACTCAGTGGTGTTTAATGATTAACTAGTTAACCTGCTTTATCGCTCTCACACACACCCACATACAGAGTCCTGCTTCATGCCTTACCTAAGAGAAACAGCCATGATCTTCTCCACATCGATTTTACGCTTGAGAACCTCTTTTATCTGGCCCTTCTCAGGACCTTGCTTCACCTTCTCTCTCCCAATCAGATAAACACACTTAGGTGTGAGGATTAGGTCCCGCTTAATACCCTGCCAAAAGAAGGAAAACAACAAAAACATAAAGATTCATCATTGTTTAACAAAAAAACAAAAAAACAAAACAAACAAAAAAACAGTCAGTGTGAGCAGTTTCAGTTTCACAAACCCAGAAAATAAATCTGATTTGATGTCAAACTGATTCAAGCTACAAAACAGGATTTCTTGACACTCTACTCAGTTCAACTCAGATGATGTCGACCACCCCCCCCTTTCGGTGTGTTGCTGTCTGACATCAGAAATGTGCAACAAGAGCAACAACATGAAAACCAGCATGAAGGGGAAGGTCATATGAGGACACTTCTGACTGTGACTAGACACCGAGCTTAACATAATCCATGGCAAAATCTACATGTTGGAAGTTAACTAACAAGCGAATCTTTACCTGACTCACACTAATCAGCATGTTCACATCTATGTCCTTGCTGTAACAATCAATTTGTTCATGTGAGAAATAATAACAAACAACTTGGATATGAATAAACAAACTGGATTTGTCATTTGTCATATGTAATACAGACACACTGTGTAAAAATCATTTTTTAAGAAAATGTCATCCTGTGTGAGCAAAGTCTTAGTTCAAGAAAGACTCTAAACTCGAGTCCTTAACTGTCTTTGGAAACCCCAGGTCTTAAGTCTTTCAATACGGGTATATTCTATATGGCACCTTAAAGCGTCGGTCATATTTAGTGACTTTGTCTGCAAAGTCAATCTTCTCCCTCTTGGCCAGGAACTGCCTGAGCTCAGGCCGGTCATCCATGCCGATGTAATCGCCCACAAAGTTCCTGTTTATGCTGTGCCTCCTCCTCTCCTTCTTGTTCAGCAGCAGGTCAGAGGCTGAGGATAAAAATACATAAACCCTTTAGATCAGTGAAGATTATACTTGATGATGATGTGTGAGGAGTGTATTGGCTGTTATTGCTGCATTACCCATATATGGCTATGAATGAGCGGTTGACGCAAAGATCTTTTTGTTGAAAAGGTGACTAATAATAGATTAATTCATTGTGTCAACTCAGATCCAGTGTATTCTTCGCCAAGATGATTATACTAAGTTGGAATTTCGATTTATATTCTAACGCATGTTATGCTCAATGTTGCGGTTTCGTTCGGCCTGTGCAACAAATGACGAAATGAGGTCAAAATCTGTGCTCAATACTTGAACAAAGGAAACCCACTGAAACCTCAATTCATACACAAATAGTTGACATATTGGTCTTATAACCTAGAGATGGTTTTCATTTCCTTCTTTAGTTCTCTATTTGCGCCCCAGTGTCTGAACGTGAACGTGTGTGTACTGTATGTGAACCCGGCAGGGATCGGTTAGACAGTGGCGCTCACCTTCCTCTCTCATCTGCACATATTTCTTGCGGGCGATGTACTGGCGCCAGGCACGCTGGATAGCCCTGGCATAGCCGTCAAACTTGCGCTCCCTAGTTTCCTCCAGGAGGAAGAGCTGTGGAGAAACAGCAATGCCGTTAGCTTAGGCATCTGCGCATACCTGCTGCTAATGCCACAGCTACAAACTATAGCCAGTGGAAATACAGCTGTGCCAAACCCAATGCCAGCCATATCGGTCACACCATATAAGAGCCATAATAACAAACCAACAATGCTCTTGCCTGACATAATTAGTCAGGGAAAAAAAAACCCCACACAGGATGGTTATAATTTTACTTCACAGCACATCATTCGTTATTGTAAGTTATATTTATTTAAATGTAAGATAGTGGTTTGGCAAATAATTATATTTACACCTTAATTCCCCAAATGTCAGTATCACTTAACAGCTAAATACCGTTTTAGGCATATATTTACTGAAAAGGTTTTGGCTGAGACTTTTGGCCTGCTGGGACTGGATTAGTTTTAGATGTGGAGGTGGGGTAATGTAATTATTACTGGTTTATTTCTAAGATTTTAATCCTGTCTAAGACAATAATTTTAGTGCGTACATGTACCTTGAAAGATTACGCCATATTTTACCTTCTACAAAATGACCAGTAGAAATAACTCCAGCTAAGGTTACCTTCTCTCCTGTATATTTTCTTCAATATAAAGAAAAAAGTGCTCTTCTCGGTCATCACCAGCAGAAAAAAAAACTGAAACCAAGTAGGTTTGACGTAGGGGTTTTCTCCCAGCTAAGTTTAAAATGAGGAACAATAATAAAAAAAAATATTGACAATATTTTAAAAGGACTTGTCAGAGAAGCAACACTTCCGAGTGTATTAGGTATGCTTTAGGGAAGTTTTTCAGTTCCTAGTACAGATAGATCTTACATAAACGTTATGATCATATGACCTGCTAATGATCAAGCTCAAGTTGTGAAGCTACAAGCCCTACAACAAGCGCTTACAACAAAAACC
Source organism: Stegophilus panzeri (assembly GCA_024331685.1). Lineage (NCBI taxonomy): Eukaryota > Metazoa > Chordata > Actinopteri > Siluriformes > Trichomycteridae > Stegophilus > Stegophilus panzeri. Next base: position 11,411,992 of record JANDJT010000164.1, read on the forward strand.
AAAACAATCTGTTAGTATTAAAACAAGGTGTGCGTAGTATGTACGGAATGTGTTTGTGTGACGAACATGCGTACAGCATGAAGACGCGCCCTTCTTTGTGATTTAAACAGAGATTTCTTATCCCATGTAAACCAATCAAAATTCCCACAGACATAAATATGGAAATCTTATCCCATTCGAACAGTCTTTTCCATTCCTTGTCAGTTATGCTACACCACAAAGAAACAAACATTGAACACCAAACATGTCTGACTCAGTACACTTGGGTTTAGGGGAAAATATGTAAATGTGATGTTTAGCCAATCCATTCCTTTAACTCCAGTCTTCAGGAACCCTCTACCCTGTACAGTTATCTCTAGTCTTACTGATGAAACACCAGCTCCAACAGGTCAGCTACTCATTAAGTGTAAGAAGAAGTTCATATTTTGCCAAGCACGGGTCTCCAGGACCCTTTGAGAAGCACTGTTTAACCCTAAAGAATTTTTAAAGTATACTCTGAACCTTTTTTTTCCCCCCTCAATAAAACCGCAAGTCCAGCACAAAGATAATAATAATAATAATAAACCTTTGGAAAGGTCACTCCATACACGAGCTTTATTAGTGAGCTGAGGACAGGCTTCACTTTTAAAAGAGCTCCAGGTGTCTCGTCTGGCATTTACTCCCAACACGAAGACCTGCGCTTTATGTCAAGCTCTACAATATCTCACTAATTCATCTCGCGAACTCTCCACATGTTGATCAGTCTGTTTTTTGCCTCTATCCATCCCTCCCTGGGTAAGAATGAGATTCTGGCTGGATTGGTGCTTCAGTCTGTTCTCTGCATGCCCTCAGACAACTCCAGACTAAACACACTGTTCTTTTATTACCGCCTCAAGGACTGAACTGTGAGCGTGCAGGAGGTCCCTCATGGCAGGCATAAAACAAAAATATTTCTCTTTCACACAAAAAATTCAGAAAGGTTTTATCCTGTGCTATTACAGTCCGAGTGTCTGATGGCTCAGACACAAACACAGCACAAAAGTGTCATCCATCAGCACTCTGAGAGATCACAGAGTTCATTCTGGCTCACACAGGAGTACACACACACACACACACACACACACACACACACACACACACACAGCTGGGTGAAATTTTGCCAGCTGAAAAATTCACCACTAGTCATGAACTAATTAGTCTGTGTCAGCCCTTATCAGAGAGGGAGTTTTGTTATTAGATCTTTGTTATTAGAGTTATTAGAGTGGTTAAGACTCGGACCCTCCCACTTAATATTTCAGTTGTGTAAGCATTCATCACACACACACACACACACACACACACACACACACACACACACACACACACACACACGTTTTTCTATAAACTCCCTGTGACTTTTTCTATGAGCTGACTACTGACATTTAAACACACACATTCACTGTGAACGTACATAAGCAGGATAGGATACGTTTTAGATAATCCCGTGCATTGAGCCTCATTAACAAGGCCTGATTCAGAGGGTGTGTGAGAACGTACGTGTGCGTGTGTGCTTGTGAACAAGTGTGTGCAAATGTCAACAGTGACCTCACAGAAAAGTCACAGGCAGACCTTTCATATAGAACATGCTGTGAACAGAAACCCTGGTTGTGTCCTAACAAGAGGTCCTTCTCTACAGACACACACTTGTGTGGACTTCCCTCAGTGATGTTGACTCAATGCTGCTGATGTAGCACTTACTTCCTGCTCTGCAAATCTCTGCTTGCTGTCTGTTAAACCTCAGAGAAAGGGTCTTTCCACACAGCTAAGGTTTATTTTATCCAAATGAATCTAACTAAGGTTGTACAACCTCATTCTCAGCGTAAAGCTCACAAAATCTACATTTAAGCAGTATCCAGTTAATATGCATATTTTTAAAGGAACAGTTGGACCAAATGAAATGTACATAATTACCCCAAATGTAGTGCATCAGCCAATATATGTTTAGCTTTGAGGTTAACATACTGACAGGTAAGAGAAGATTGTAGCCTACAGCTTAGTGTTGTACAAACCGCATGCTAAATTATTACCCACTGACCTCAAAAAACATGTTGCCCTGTTACACCATTTGCGGATAAACACCAGAATTAATGCATAATTCCAAAAAAGTATCAAATCAAAACAGAACTGTATTATCATCTGGATCATTTCTAGCAAACATTTTTGTTTTCAAACTGTAATCATTGGCTCAGCGGTTCCAGGACCGCTGGTTTGACCCTGAGCTTAGGTTACTGTCTGTGGAGAGTTTAGCATGTTCTTGCTGTGTCCCTGTAGGTTTCCTCAGGGTTCTTCGGTTTCCTCCCACCTCCCAAAAACATATCTTTAGGTATATTGGCTGCATATAGGTATATTGGCTACTATGAGGGGTGGTGGGGTGGTACAGTGGCTTAGTGGTTAGCACACTTGCCTCACACTTGCAGGGGTTGGGGGTTCAATTCCCGTCTCCGCCCAGAGTGTGTGGAGCTTGCATGTTCTTCGGGGGCTTCCTCTGGGTACTTCGGTTTCCTCCCCCAGTCAAAAGACATGCACTGTAGGCTGAGTGCTATTTCCAAATTGCCCATAGTGTGTGAATGTGTGTGCAATTGTGCCCTTGCAATAGGTTGGCACCCTGTCCAGGGTGTCCCCTGCCTTGTGCCCCGAGCTCCCTGAGATAGGCTCCAGGCCCCCCCATGACCCTGTGTAGGATAAGGGGTACAGAAAATGGATGGATGGATGGCTACTATTTCCCCTAGGTGTGAGTGTGTTTGCACGTATTCCCAAGTCCCAACACCCAGTGTTCCACGGATAGACTCCGGATCTTACATGACCCTGACCAGCATAAAGCGGTTACTATAGATGAATGAATGAAATTTGAGCCTCCTACCCATGTCCGATGTTGGCGCAGAGTGGAAGTAAGAGATTCTGTCTACTATTGTTTTAGCAACAAGCTTTCTTCATATGTCAGAAACCCCATAAGCGCATCTATCTGAGATACTGAACTACCTGACACAGTTTTAAGGAAGTATGTGATTCTCATAGCTCACACCAAATTAAAACATGAAACATATCTTGGCTGATCGATTACATTTGGGGTAAGGAGACAAGCATTTTTTGATTTCTGGCAATAGACCAAACAAGCACTCGTACCGATTCAGGTGCTTTGACAAAGATCTTGGTGCGTCCAAGCTGGTATTGGTCCTGGTCCATGTTGACAGAACGCAGGAGATGCAACACTCCCTGCTTCTCATCTCCGCGCCACGTCGGCCACGACTCCTTTGTCAAGATAGCGTACCTAAAAACAGAGGAAGGAGAAGGGAAAAGTGTTTGACTGGGTAAACGAAAGCACAGAGCCAACATGACTGGTAAAGTTGCAAGACTAGGTTTTAATAACAGTCTCTGCTGACAAGCCTTATGATTAATGCGCAAAACAGACCACAGCCTGTAATTGGAAAGTGATATTATTTGGAATTTAAAATAAAACAATAACAATGAGGTAGCTACATCTATATTGCTTGAACTCTGAAAGCTTATTATTGCCAGTATCGACTGAAAAGATAGTTAGCATGTAGTAATCTGAGGCTGAGGCTCGTAGACTTTCATCAGCTGCAAAGTATTCCTTGAAATATGTTCACTCAGTGTGTAAAGCACTGTGTAGTCTATAAGGCTCCCCCTGTTAATATGTAAATACATTTTGAATTAAAGCTGACATTGTGCATTTTAAACACTGAATCACTGCTTCATTTCAAAAGTGCTGGGGTAGAGCAGCTAACAAGAAAAGTAGTGTCATTATCCAATTATACACTGTATGTATATGAATATGGCTTTTCTCAGGGTGGCATTTTATCCAGCAGTGGAAACTGGGTAGAATTCAAAGAAGAATTTCCCATGACACGACTAACAAGCTGAATACAAATCAGCCTTTCAAGGATATGTATATAAATGCCTCTGGTGCCTATAGCTGTCCACCCAGAGCAGAGAGACCAATAAAAAGAGAGCGCTGTTTGTCTGTGAGTGTACATACATGCACGTGAGGGGGTGTATGTGTGTGTGTGTGTGTGTGTGTGTGTGTGTATGTCTGGAGAAAGCAAACAGCAGCAGGGTGGATAGAAAATGTGCCTGCCTCACAGGGGAACTAGATCACTGGTTCTCAAACTTTTTCAGCGTGAGGCCCCCCCTTACAGGGTGCAATCCCTTTGTAGCCCACTAGAGTTGTCAAATGTTCGCAATTTCGTCTTTTTCACGCTAGGCTCTTCTGTATTAACTATCTCAGCTAAGAGACTGCGTCCTCTATCTAAAAACGTATCCATTTTAACTAGTCTTAGGTTTTATCAGCGTGTGGCTAACAGTACTGTACACTAGTATATCAGTGGATGTCTCTGTTTGGTGTGTGTCTTAGTGTGTGCCCCCCCCTTCAGTGTAATGTTAACAAACTATCAGACAATATGAAGCATTTTGGGGGATTTTTTAGATGGTTACATTACTGGTCTGTTCATAGAGAGACACTATATGTAATCATATGTATGAAGCATGGCACTCTACCCTTCCCTTCATACATATAACTTTTATTTTATAAAATTTTGTTCCTGTTTATGTAAGTGATTCTAAATGTAAAATCACTGTATTGGATATAAGAAGCATCACAGCAAATCAAGGAAATGCAAAGACTGGTCCATTAACTGTTCAGGTTTAGTTTGAATAGGTCAATAGTTCATTTATGATTATTTCTTTGAACAACATATAGCTTATGTTAGATTAGAAAGAAATGCACCTTTGCGGTGTACTGCACTGAGTGCCGTAATTCCCACACACTGTCCCTCACTATAATCCTGCCTTTACATAGCACAAGCAGTGCATTATGGGCCTAAGCTGCCTCGGTATGAAACACAACTTCAGTAGCCACAGGCTCTTAGTCTCTCAGATCTGTATTTGTGGCCTCTGAACACCATTTTATAATCTAACCTGGAGAGTGAACAACTAATAACAGACACGAATCTTCTGATTGAAGAAATGAACATTTTTCCACCTGTTTTGTGGTACACCTGTGTAAAATAAGCAGCTGGGGATTTTTTTTTGCTCTGTTTCTTTTTCTCATTTATGAACCTCATGCCTTAAGCCTGAAACTTTCTTCCACTTTCCACTGCTGCTCCCTCAGACATTGTTCAATTGTTCTCATTTTCTCCTCTCTCTCATGCACACTCTCTCCCCTTTCCATTGCTCTCTCAGACATGAGTCTGCTTTCTGATCTCAAGCCAAAATACAACACTTGATCATTTGCACATCTGTGTACTTCTGTGCTCTGGGTTCATCAGTGGGGTTTAATGGAGATATTTTTTTGTACCTGTTGAGGAACTTGCGGAAGACTCTTCTGTAAGCGTAGCCAGCACGTCTCACTCTGATATTTTCCTTTAAACCAAGATATTCCACCTGATGCTTCACTCTGAGGTAAGAAAAACAAAGAATGTTAAATTCTTGTGTGTGTGTGTGTGTGTGTGTGTGTGTGTGTGTGTGTGTGTATATATACACACACACATACACACACACATATATACTGTAATATATATATATATATATATATATATATATATATATATATATGCCTGTACACTAAATTACACTTGGCCATTTACTATTAACACATAATAGTTTCATGATTAGCTCCTATGTTTAGTAAATGTTTTGTAGACTAGACAATGGAACATCTGAGTGAAGCATGCTTAAAATCCAGACCACTTTCTGTCTTTGAAAGGCATTTAACATTTTTCTCAGCTCACAGTGCAGAAAAACAGACCAGAGACAGGAAAATCCTTTCACAAGACTACTGCTGCTGAATGGCTTTGCAACTGCAGCTGGTGTGAAGACACACTGGTTAGGCAGTGATTTGAAGCACAAATGTATTATCTGATTTGAAGTGCACAAAATGTCGTATGGAAGCGGTGTATTTTCCACATCCGCTCTGAAACCGGGTTTAGTCACACGCTCAGCAGGCTCAGTGCTAATTGCACGAGAGCCTGTATTCACAACAGGAAGGATCTGAACAATATCGCTGCACCTGCAACAGTACAGCTCACACCAAACGCACCAGACAGAACAACAAGCATGAGGAGAAGAAATAATCACAGCTGCTAACATTGTGAATCAGAAAAATCCCAGCAGGCAGAGGGAAAATTGGCTGATATTTACTGCAGAAATATTTGGATTTATAAAGAAACGAGCTAAATGTATAAGCATATATCCATCCATATTCTCTACCGCTTATCCTACACAGGGTTGCGGCGGGCCTGGAGCCTATCCGAGGGAACTCGGGATACAAGGAAGGGGGACACCCTGAAAAACATGTCTAACACACATTCACACACTATGGACAATTTGGAAATGCCAATCAGCCTACAGTGCATGTCTTTGGACTGGGGGAGAAAACCATAGAACCCGGAAGAAACCGCCAAAACACGGGTAGCACAGGCAAACTCCGCACACGCAGGATGGAGGTAGGATTTGAACCCTCAACCCCAGAGGTGTGAGGCAAACATGCTAACCACTAAGCCACCGTGCTCTTATATTTTCTACAGATGTAGTTCAGTTCAATCTATGTCCATATTACTGGATGTTATCTTGTACACTTTCATTAATTACATGAAAGGCAAATCCATTCAAAGTTCACCTAGATAAAGTCAGAAGAAAGTGAAAGTAACCATCCATGAATCCATTTCCCTTTAGTACATTGGCTCGAGATGTAGGCACTTCTGAATAACAAGGGGAAAAACAAAAGCTGGGAAAGTCTTGGCTAAGCTAATGGACCCACATGTGTCTTTCTTTTGTGAACCCAAACAGGTCTGTGTTGAAATTACTGAGCTAAGTGGTTATTTATAAGCATTGTTCTTAATCTGTGTCTAGGATACAAAACAGAGTAAGCAAATATTACTTTGGAATATTACTTCATGTGTTGAGATTACGTCCATAGATGAGTCACCATAAAGATAATATGAAAATGCTAGGCCTCTCTGTGACGAGAGGTTTCAGTGATGGCTAAAGTGTGTGTTTATGTGGATGTGTGTGTACCTGCTCTCCTCCCAGTCTCTCGGCTTCTTCGTCTCGTTGGGTTTGATACAGCGTATGTAGTGGGGCGTACACTTCATGAGTGTGCTCACCAGATCGTTGGCTTGTTTCTGGTCAAGAAAGAGAGAGTCAGTGTTTTGCTTTCGGCTGTTCACATCAGGGATGACCTCCTGTTTATACGACTTTAAAATGACTGTCGAATCATCAGCATCGCTGCATTAACACACTAGTCTCGACACACTAGAAATACACAAGACATGGTACTTTGAATTCATATTATACAGGATATGGTTACATATTGTAAACATTTCTTCATCTGCTCTTAGGTGTCCCATGTAAGTGAGCTTCTAATAAAATGGCGTTGTGTTCTTTTCTCAGTACGGTGAAATGTGTCAAACTTCTTTTCCCTAGTAATCACACTAGAGTTGTGTGAGATGTTGGTGAAGGTGGAGCATTCTTTTAAATATTCTCTACTAATTTCTCTTGTCACTTCACTCTCTCCACTTCTCACACACAAACACACACACACACACACACTTTACAGTTCAACGCACCTTGATTTTACTGCCTGCAGTGGTGGGACGACCTTTCTTCTCAGCATTGAGGTTTTCTGGGAACAGGGCCCGAATAAAAGCTCTGTTGAGGAAGAACAAACCAAAGCAAACAAGAATAATTATGGAAGTGGCGGTGCATAAGAGAGAAAGGAGAGAGAGAGAGAGAGAGAGAGAGAGAGGGGAGTACAGACAAAGAAGCAGACACTTGGGATAACCGGACTGTTTTTGACTCGGGTCACTGAAGTTCTGCCGCAGCACAGTGCACATTGTTTTGGAGCTTTAGGGACAGTACAGTCTCTACACACACGCTCTAATCACTACCATCATTTATTCTTGAATGGAATTTTCTTGTGCTAGAATTCAGAGCAGTATACAGTATATTGCATCGAGGCATTCATTTATGTCACATGTCACAAATGCCATAACCCATGACCGATAGCTCAGCACCAGTCAGAATGTAACACATGCTTGCGAACATTCCAGGGATTCTGGGTGTGTGTTGATCTCTTTCAGCCTCGGAGAGCAGTTGAAAGTGTCTCAGAGGTTACCTTTCTTCGTTGGTTAAAAGAACTGTTATGGTAAAGATGTATGTTAAAGGAATGGTTAGGTGAAAAATCTAATCGTACCTCAAATGTAGTCAATCAAGACACAACGGACCATACTGTTATAGGAAAACAATCAACACTGTGTGGTGTGATGTGGCCTAACGTGCAGCAAAAGTCGGTTACTTTCCAATAACAAGATGCCCTGAAGTGTTTTCTTCTTCTTATACCACAGTGATTTGTCAAAGATTACAAAAACATGGCTTTTTAACCATTTATAGTTAAATTTAATGTAGTGGAACGTCCATGAGACAAGTTCGTTCCTGTTATCATGTTAATATCAGTTATAAACAGTCGTTCCACTCTATTTTTTCCTCTTCCTTGAAGTTAAAAAGACGCAGCTTCTTCTGTCCTGTCCTAGATAACGCAGTCCTCTGTCCTGTCTCTGTCTATAGCAGAAAACTCACTGCTACAGTGCTTTACACTAGAGACTCCTCCCATACATGTTAACTAAAAGTCTCTGAACAAAAATGTTCACCATATAAATGATTATATATTTTACATTGTGAATTAATAGCACATTTTTAAATCCATTTATTATTAGTCTTAGATTATATGGAGGATCCCCATACAAGTCCATGTGAATGAGCTGTTACTACAGAAATGATAACATATAACAATTGCATTAATATCTGTCACTGGAGAGTCAATATTTGCTTCTTTAGTTTAGTGAATTTCAAGCTACCAAGTAATGGAAGAATTTCTAACCCAAAATCGTTTTGTTAAAAATCTACTTGGCAAAACTATAAACTTCAGTTGGGCTCACGTTCACCTCACAGCGCCAGGGTTGGGGGTTCGATTCCCGACGTGACCCTGTGTGTGCGGAGTTTGCATGTTCTCCCCGTGCTGCAGGGGGTTCCTCCGGGTACTCCAGTTTCCTTCCCTATTCCAATGACATGCATGGTAGGCTGATTGGCATGTCCAAACTGTCCGTAGTGTATGAATGGGTGTGTGAATGTGTATGTGATTGTGCCTGTGATGGATTGGTACCCCATCCAGGGTGTACCCCGCCTTGTGCCCCATGCTCCCTGTGATAGGCTCCAGGTTCCCCATGACCCAATAGGATAAGCGGTATAGAAAATGGATGGATGGATGGATAAACTTCAGTAATGCCACACAAACTCACCAATGGTTATGGACACAATGTGGCTGAATGTAATATATAATAATTAGCAAAACATCACGGTTTTAGGGGCAGTCATCTTGCTCTACTAATTTTACTGTACTACCTTTACACAGTTTTTTATAATTCCATGCATGACAACAAGACGTATGGTGGTTTACTCTAAAGATATTTGACAATACCGCAGGCCCCACCCCCAAATGTTTAAATGAGAAATTGTATCAAAAATCTAAAAGTCTGCAGATGGTAATAAAGTCTACCTACATTTGTAAACTCCTGTGTTACATTGAAGATTTAGGCATGTCTTCACAGAAAATATTTTAGGCTTGTAGGTCCAGTCCAAAGCTCAAGACCCTGAACATACGTTTGATGATCAACTACATTTGAGTTAAGTGTAAAATTGTATAGAATTCTCATAACGATCCTTTTAGATTCGTTTCCACTGAGTATCTAATGTGATAATCTGTGAGCTCTTTATCTGAGTGCAAGTTTCTACAGTTTTAGGGAAATTGTGCTGTTTAATAAAGTTCAGAGGTTAATGCTATAGGACTTAATGCAGATGGACCAGGGGCCCTGTGACGTCGTGGAGCTGACAGCAAAGGTCTTTCCCTTCTATTCTTTCTTTCTTTCACTAATAGGGAATCTGCTCGTCTGAAGGAAGAGTGGTCTATGCTGCACCTTTCTGAAACATTTACAAGTATGTTTGCCTCACAGCAAGTGTCTGTGCATTGTAGAGGAACACTCCTAACCTAGCATGAGGCTACATGGAGCTGGAGGTGTTTGGACAAATGGTTTCTAGTGCTCAGAGGAGGCACAATCATCGCATGCACACACATGCACGCACGTACACACGCTCACACAAAAGCAACACTGACACACTTTCGTTGCTGCGAGTTAGGAGCATGCTTTGCATACATTAAAATGGGCTGTCAGCACAGATGAGTAATGGTTAAAAAGGATGACTCGCTCACATTTCACTGCTCTGCATGAGCTCGATGAGGTCAGTGAACAGGACATCTCTGTTCCGCTCACAGAAGCCATCAGCATCGTAGGACACCTGAAGACACACACACACACACACACACACACACACACACACAGATATTCACATCCAAATTACGCAATATTCATTTAAATAAGACTCATAGTTGATATACCAAATGTGCTACAACAAGCACAGAAGATCCAAAATGGAGGAAGTGCTCATTTTAGCAGGGTGCAACTTTCAGAAAGTACTGAATGGGACGACATATGAGGCTGAGAGGGAAAGAAGGCAATAGAAATACAATCACAATACAATGGTAGAGGGGGAGGTGTCGCACTCATCCATAGTCAAAATCTAGGCGTCACACAAAAACCTAGTCATAAATTTAATTCTTTTGAAAT
>JANDJT010000164.1:11444779-11456485 GCA_024331685.1 Stegophilus panzeri
ACATGGTAGTTTCTTAATCAGAGTATTGTCTTAATCGAGTTAATATTGGATTATTGTTGTCCATGTAAACGCACTGACTGTGTCCTCTAATTTCAGGGTTCAAAAACTCTGTGCGCATCCTTAATGTGCACTCTTAATGTGTAATATTGTTTGGAGATGCTTGCACTTGTCCTACCCAAAGCTAACCCTAACCCTAACCCAAAGCTTCAATAGGACCAATCATAGCAGACATGGATGATGAAAACAAGTTCTGGGTTTACAATTGATTTTCCCTTTAACCTGATTTATGTGTGTACCTCTGTGTTCACACTAGCATGTGCCAAACAACAAGAGACCGTTCATTTTTTATGTACTTACACAACACGGAGATGCAATGCAACAACGCCGACCAAGCAACAAGTGCCATTTGAACCGAGATTTTCTAAATACTATGCAAATTAGCTATGATGTGGTAAAGCAACAAATCCAAACGACTAGTTTGAATAATTCCTCAGAGCAATCCTATGACTCAAATGGACCTACTCCTTCTAACTTCCCTACTCACATCTTTAGTTCCTACCTGCAACTGTTCCCCTTCATTGCAGACTCACATAAAAGTGGAAGAAAAACCTATAAGCGTGGTTTCATCTTATCTTCATCTGACCTGTTGTTATATGTGTATAGAAACATTATGTAGAAAAATGAAGCTTGGATGGAAGTAGCAGAGATGCACTTGGAGTGTGTGTAGCTAGTACAGTTTGCTTGTTTTGCTCATCTTCCAGTGAAGTCTAGCCCCACTGATTAGTGCATTATTGAATTTGTATTTAAGAAGTTAACGGCAGAAGCTATATATACATAGCTACTACTACAGTGCACACCCACAAACGACAACAGTAGTGGCCTCTACACAAAGAGTATTTCTTTTTTTAAATACTAAACACCGTGCATGAAATATACTACGGCGTTTATATATGCTGTGGCTTTTTAAGGACGTCATTTAAAACTGTTCCCCATCCAGACTGGAGCGTTAGAGAATAAGGAGAACAATGTTTATCTTTAAAATCCAAGGACACAGTCATTTTACGGAGACAGATTTGTTCCCACTGTGCTTATTTAGGAATGATAATGTTCTGTTGGGAAAGGGAGAGGTTGAAAAGCGGAAACACAAGAGGCAAAAGTTCAGAATATTTCTGTGGTTCACCCAGGATCGGTAAGAGCTCCTTTTAGAACGTGATAATGAGTCCACCTGTTATGTGTTATGTCATACACATCCCATGGTGTCACGATCCGAAAACTGACCCTTAACTATGAACCAATATTCAGCACAAGCCATTTAATATGAAGACTGGCTTCCATAAAAAGTAGGCAGCATACTACATTTAAAATCAGGCTGCTTTTTTTTTTTTTTTTTTTTTAAAGAAAGCAATTGCAAACTACTACTTTCTGCCTTCAAAACACAGCGCTAAATGGAGGCCTGCAGAACGAGTGAGACAAAGCTGTACTGGGTGGCCTGATTGTAAGTGGTTTGCTAAAGTTGGGGTGTGTGTAATGAGTCTGTGATATAAGGATGCCTACAACATCACCATCTCTTTGGGAGTAGCATGAACTTCACTGAGAGTCCATGAGCACATTGTAAATACTGTCTAGCTTTGGCTTGCATGGTTCATTATGAATGGCATAAACCTTTCTACATTTAAATCAGCAAATGTACATCAGTCGCAAAAATAAGTAAACAGATCTTTTACCCTGAAAAACTGAGGCAGTTTCTTTTTAAAGCCTTCAGGTGTGTGCATTCAAACCAATCAGCATATAAAAATCTGAGAACCTCAGAATCTCAGCAGGAAAAAAAACCTGGAAAATCCCCCACTAAAGTCTGTTTTACCAGTAAGAAGGAATGGGGTAAATTTTTGAGACATATTTTCCCCATAAAAGTGCTGGAAGAGCCTATTACCCCAAAAATGTAATCCAGCAGAGGTTGAAGGATTCCTGCAGCACCAGATCCAGATCCATACAGTCTGGCAATTCCCAAATGCAAATTCCATGGCCTTATATGGCGCGCATGGAGCGAAGTCAGGCTGGGCACAGGAAATGGCTGGGTCTGATTCAATATCACAGTCAGGCGGCACTTTTTCCCCCTCCCCTTAAACTTCACTCCACTTCCCAGACATCTGGTTTTCACACCACCGGCTGTTTTTATAAAGCTTCTGAGAATTGGAAATACTGAGACAGAACAGGTTATTCCCTCTCTGTATTGACATTTTATACTGAAAGGGAAGACTGATTCAGAAACTGCAGTCACTCTGAACACTCAAGCATATACAGTATGTGCATGACATTTTATCTGTACATAATAAGTTAAAGTGCACTTATATGGTTTTTAAACGTGCCTAATTTTGTTTTAGCGTTTTCATACAATAGGTTTACATGCATCTAAGGTCAAAACACACTTTAATTTTCTGATAATTTACATTGCAGCATCACCTTTTTTTCCCGGTGTCACAAACGACTCGTTCAAGGATCCGTTCACTCTAAACTCCTCCTTTCAGAGAGCCTAATCTGCTCTGATTGGTCCGATGTCACTACCATATCTAAAGTTCTGCTCAGTAATAATGTCGTCGGTTTTATCTTACCAATTTGAGCCGAGTCCGATAACGATGCATCGGAAGATAAACCCGAACCACCATCGCAAGCACAACGAGAATAGGACGTTTCTCAGTGGTAGGTTTATAGTTTATAGGTTTGTAGTTTGACCATAACGTGAGTTAGCCAGTTAGCAGAGGCTAACCTCTAACAGGCTAACACACAAAACTACGCATTTGGAACACTCTGTAGAAATATATACATAAATAATGACTCATACTTACAGGTTGTGATACAGTGGTGCAAGATGGTCCAAATAAAGTGGGTACGGCCCGATCTTTAATGAATGATCGTTTCTCAAATACCGCATTGAACTGCTGTGGTATCGTTTTAATATGAATTCTAACCACTGACGCTTTACATCCTCATCCTTTGGGAGTCCGTGTAAGAGGTTTTACTTTTGCAGCGTTGAAAACAACATCTTCTAGACATGAACCAAACTCTTTCAGGACGCGACCTCAACTGTAGTGTTTGAGGGCGGGTTAAAGTACACGTTATTCGCGAGCAGCCGATGAAGACGAGAGGCGGGGTTTTTTTTGTTACAAACCTACGTAGGTTCGTACAGGAAGTAAGTCTGGAATTACTAACGACTCGATTCAGCTGTTCAGAATCGGTTCTTTATTTTGGGAGTCAATAACTCTGTTTGTGGTGCACTTTGATTTTTGAAACTTTGCAGACTTTTTACATTCACATGCAGCTCTAGAACACACTACATGAAAGGTAATATCTGAAAAAGCATAACGGGTGTTATTTATATTGTAGAAGGTCAGTTACCCATCCATTTTAAAGCTTAATCCTAAACACTAAGCCACTGTTTAATGCCACGAGCACTTCAGATGATTAGGAGGAGAAACAGAATACCAATTATTGACTGGACCCTTTGATTTTCATGTGGGTAAAGAGTGGGTGGATGATGTGTAAAAGGAGAAGGCAGATCTATGATCTGTGATTCAAAATGGACAGGATGAGCACATATTTACAGAATATGGACCATTAGACCAAGGGTCAATACCAGGGGTCCATACCATCTATCCATTTTCCATACCGCTTATCCTACACAGGGTCTCGGGGGAACCTGGAGCCTGTCACTGGAAACTCGAGGCACAAGGCGGGGTACACAGTGGACTGGGCCCATCGCAGGGCACAATCACACACACGTTCACAAACCCATTCACACACTACAGACAATCTGGCAATGCCAATCAGCCTACAACGCATGTCTTGGGACTGGGGGAGGAAACCAGGGTACCTGGAGGAAACCCCCGGAGCATGGGGAGAACTGCACACAGGGCAGAGGTGGGATTTGAACCCCCAACCCGAGGGGCTTGTGAGGAAGACGTGCTAACCACTAAGCCACCGTGCCCCACCCCCAATCAAGCACCAACCAATTAAAATTCAGCTTTTACCAATTCCAATAAACCAGCAGTATTCAACTAAAATTTGTTAAGGTCCTTGCTTCCAAAAGACCAAATAAGGAACTAGCATGACTGAATACGACTAGTACCTTTTAATGCACCATAAACCATTAGTGATTAGTTCATGGCTATAAATAAGACTGCAGTGATTATGTGGCACTTCACGTTATGACTTTTGGCTAACGCCAGGAATCTGAACAGATGAGATGTCTGTTTTGATCATGAAATGGAGAATAAGTGCATACTACTCTGTCCAATCGTCTTTGTTGTCACTTGAAATGCTTTCAGGAAAATATTTTACATAAACGCCCGTGATTGGCTGCAACAGAGGATCTGCTACAGAAGCTGTGATGGTTTTGAAAGCTGGAGTTGCTGAACTACAGCCAGGTTTTTTTCATACATCAATTGGTTTTGCTGCAGTATATTTCGAGTCCTCAGTTCGGTCTGCTGAAATCCTTTACTGGGTATACATACTGACCACACTCTGCTAGTTGATGATCATACATGTTCCAATTCATTTTGAGATATTTATCCACCTGTAGTACTGTGAGATTTATGCAAGTGGCACTTATAAAATGGCTTTCTGGAGGGACAGAAATGATTTTGTGTGTTTGCAAACTATGGGATATTCATTAACCCCAGTGTATAAACTTGGCGGCCCACATAGACTTAAGTGGTCCTGGAACACGACTTACAAACAGCTCCAAGTTGGCACAAGAGCAAACTGTTAGTCCTGAGTACTATCAGCTCCTGTGTACAGAAGAAAGTTATAATAACTCTATTCCAATGCCAGGGAGAAGGTGCCAAGCTCGCTCACTTGGACTTGGTGTGGTGTCTCTCCCTGAGAATGTTACAAAGGGAAACAGAACATTTCTCACATTGAAACCAGGAAAACGTGAAATGAAAACATTTACATTTTAATAATATATACCCTAGTAATAAAACATCCACTTCCTAAACATCTGACAGTATAAAGTCAGTCACTGAACTGAAGATTTAAAATGATACTTTATCTGCCATCATAATGTTGATATAGTTATTCTATTATACTACACAAAGTAGAGTTATACTGAAGGCTTTAAGAATTTCATGACATAATCAACCTCTTTAAAAAAAAAAAATAATAAATAAAAAAAAAAAAAAAGCCAGTGGTTGTGTATGACGTAATACTTCACTAATTATGGTGATAAGGTTTCTGGAGCTCATAAGTGTTGAGAGAGCCTGCAGCCTAAGGGTGGAGAGGTACCTATGTCTCCAGAGACAATGCCAGCGCAACATAAGCCAAGATGGGAGTGACCCATAAATGTCTGGCTACTGCTTCAAAACACAGTTCCAACATTTTTTAATTTAGCCCAGTTTTTTGGGTTCTGCTTTACCCTTTCAGCTGTGGAAATGAAACAAATGGAATCTAATAGGGAAGTGAATTTGATGAGCAAATGTGAGTACCGTTTTAGCACGTTTCCAGACAACTGAATGCAGGTGAATCATTTCTATATCTATTTCTGTGACTTCCTGTCGCACAATGGTTCCTGTTTGCTAGGCTGAAGTTTTCAAATGTCTCTGCACAAGAATCACATGTTTGTGCACCCCAGATCAAATCGATTTCAATGGAATAGAATGTCTGGTCGGAGAATGCTTCGTACAAAATTAAGTGTAACTAGTGTCCCATCATGACCAGCATCTATAATCTAATAGTTCTAAAGATTTGAGAACAACTACCGGTTTCTTTATGCAAACGTAATTCAGTGCCAATTAAATTCATATTGCTGATTAGGACATATTTTTTTTTTTTTTATCTATGTGGACTATACAATAACAATAAACCCACCCATAAACAGCCACCCATTTACATGATCAGTCCGTAACCGGGACCAAAGGGAACATATTTTGCGATGCTCTCTGGGTGGGACGGATGGTACATTTACATTTATGGCATTTGGCAGACACCCTTATCCAGAACAACTTACATTTATCTCATTTATACATCTGAGCAGTGAGGGTTAAGGGCCTTGCTTAAGGCCCCAACAGTGGCAGCTTGGCGGTGCTGGGGTTTGACCTTCTGATCAGTAGACCAACTTCTCAACCACTGAGCTACCACTGATGGTATACTCTCTTGCGCATGTCAATCACAGTGAAACTGGTCATTCCTCAGAGTCTGTGAGGTCATGTATGCAAAAGATAGTGTATAGATAGTGCTTTACTTCGGGTGTTTTATGTTGCCCTGTTATGCACCAGCTCAAAAAGACACGGTTGGTTGGCTTCAAGTGTATCAGAGAAAGCACATGTTATGCTGCATTCAACTCAAGGTTGCAACTTGTAATTCTCCACGTCCAACCGGTAAAAGCCTAAGAAAACATCTCCTCAACTTCAAATTCCAGCTCATCAACTTCGGGTTGTCTTCTCAACTACAGTACGAGTTTCTTACCTGTTTACGGAGTGACGTAAAGTCAACATGGCTGCGCACAGCATTATAAATAAACAAAAGGAACATGTCTTCCTTTAAATGAGTTATGCTTTATATACAATCAGTCCATACAGAATGTCACTGAGTTTTTTTTTTGTGATTGTTGCAGCCAAAAATGCTTGATTTTGCTGCGGCTTTTTTCAAAGTTTGCGATGCAATTCGCACAGTTTTTGTGGCTTTTTTGTATAAAACTACTTGAGTTGGCGAAATTGCAATCATACAAAATTGTCTGTCTTTCTTAGTGATGTTGTTGCTAAATGCAACCTTGTAGCTGTACTCATGTTCGACGCACGTGAATTGATGAGGGCTTTGACTGAATGCACGTTGTGATGATGTCACATGACATGTCTTGGCCCAAATCAGAGGAAAATCTGCGGCAAGTCTGAATATTGTGAAGTTTGCTTGATTTTGCATTCATTTCTGTGATCGGAAAATTGTGAAATCCTGGAGGGACTGATACAAGTATTTGCTTTAGATCAGTCAACGTACAGACATATCCCCTTGTTAAATCTAAAACATCGTCTATACAGTTTGCTGTTTGAAAAGGAAAATATGAATCATTCATCACAGTTAGCTGGCTAGCTTGTTGCTAACAAAAGTAGAACATTAATTCATCCATGCTTTTTTTTAAATTTTTTTTTTTTTTTTTTTTTTTACACACTTTGCAAGTTGAATGTGCCAAGGTGGAAAAGGACGTCATTCCAACCTGCAAATTATGACTTACAAGGCAAGTTGAACGCAGCATTAGCCTTCACCCTTCCCAACTGCTGTTGTATGACAGAGGAGAGCTGGCTGGTGAGTGGGAATTGGGGAGAAAAATGGAAAAAAAGTTTATACTTGTGTGCATAATGGAGGTGTAATTCCCAAGAGCAGAGTCAATTGCTCATATAATATAAGCACTTGGTGTTAAGTAGCTCAAATGGCTGCTTGAGCAACTCCAGACCAGTAGGAGTCAAAGCTTGTGGTCTCTGCTAATTGTCCCCCTTTTTAAAAAAAAAAAAAAAAAACAAACAAAAAAAAAAACATGAACACAGGACTTTCCCAGATCAAAGCTAAACTTAAAGTGTAAAAAAAAACAAAACAAAACAAAACAAAAAAAAAAACAACAAAAAAACCAAACACTAAAAAATACATTGGCAAGTAAGTCTGTGTGTGTAAGCATGTCTGGAGCAGCGTTTGAGGTATTTAAGCACAGAACAAATAAAACTGATTCAACAAAAATAAAACGTGGCTGAAACTGTTACTCCAGTAACATTTTCACAGCTTTTACAGCCTTTGATGAGTATGACAGGTATACTCAGACACAGAGTGGAGAGAGGATAAGCCTAGAGAGAGAGAGAGAGAAGAGAGAGAGAGAGAGAAGAGAGAGAGAGAGAGAGAGAGAGAGAGAGAGAGAGAGATAGACTAGCCATGAACAGGATGATGATGAGCAAACATAGCTGAAGAACCATACACACTTGGGCAAGTGGATGTTCACTCACTCTGGTCCAGTACAGAAAAAGAATAAACAAACTGATATGTACTGTAGTGTGTTAAACTAAAGAATCGTTTTCTTTTCCTGCCATAGCCAAATAAACAGCTTCTAAAGGAATGAGCATTTGCTTTGAGGATCTGTTTATGGCCTATAAAGGAGCAAGCATGTGTCCTGCAAAAGACCTTCCTTACAGCAAGCCTTCATCTACTAAGCATTAATAGCCATCGCCTCATAAAAAAAACAAACAAACACCAAACTGTCTAAACAAATTTTCGACACATTCATAAACACACAACAACGTCAGGGCCATTTTACTAGCCCACATGAGAGGCTCTTAACGAGGCTGTAAATCAAAGGCAGGCATGTGTGGGAACTTGATTAAACTAAATGACGCGTCCTGCCTTCCCCTCAGCTGTCTGTTTTCAACCTGGGTCTGCCAAGAGCTCGAGTCACAAAGCCTTCCATCACACACACCAGCCTAACAATGGGCAGTGCATATCTGAAAACAGCAACGCCCTGTGCGTTAGAACAGGAATGGAAGGGCCAGTTGGACTGGTCCGCCTGGGTGATGCTAGGAGGCAGATGAACTTGAATGCTGATGTGGGGCTATTTACGGTATCTCTGATAATTGCTGAGGATGAGGCTTTGAAGAGGATATGCTGAGTTCTGAACTCTACTGCGTGGAAAAAGGAGGAATGCTGTGTAGGGGCTGGCTGGAGGAGCTCGCTGTGGCCTGGACTGCCCTGTGTGTGTGTGTGTGTGTGTGTGTGTCTGACGATTAAGGGAAAAGTAAACAGGTTGCGCTTAGGAATGCTGCCGGTTTAAGGCCATTATTCACAGCCAACGGGAACTGGGCGCTGGCAAAGTCTGAAGAACGCTGCAACTGCCCTCTGAGAACTCCCTTTTACAAAGCCTCTCAGTCCGCCTGCTTAAACATGGGCATGTACGGCATATTCGATAGTTCTTCCTCGTCCAACACACCCGAATCAACTACTAATTATTAAAGTGTTTATAAGCACGAATCAAGTGCGCTGGAGCAGGGAAAACACTAAACTACCCAATAAAGCATTGGGATTGGGAACCACTGGATTTTACTGAGATACAACTACATCCTGGCCTCACAAAACAGTCTGAGGTTGAGCAAACATATTTACAGTCACAGATACATACACATATTAGAGCTCACAGAAAACGGAGTAGAATGAAAAAGAGCAAATTGTGCAAACTAGAAAGGCAGAAAGAGATCAGAAAGATAAGATGAGGTCTTTGCCATGTGCAGTTAGTTCCCTCATCACTTTCTGACTCAAGATCTTAATCTAGATCCTGCATCATCAGTGAAATGTGACCTCTACGGTGTAATCACACTGAACCTTTCTGCTGTATTGCTGCTGGAATTGCTGACAAGTAGGGAAAACGTGGCACTGTGAAAATTACTCAAGCTTTTCCGTCATTGTCTGCTGATACACACGATGTTGTAAGAGCCATGGATGACAAAGAGTCGTTTTTCCTGGCTATAAGAAGATACATTTCAGTCAATACATTCATATGTGTATATCTGGCTATTTCAGGAAGCTCTAAATCAGCTCCAATTTTTCACACAGCCCTATGATCAGACTTCCTAAGGGAAGTGATGCAGGATGACTGTTGTTGCTGTGACTCACAATGAGCTATGGCTGAGTGATTAGGACACATTAAGGAACTGTGCAAATGTGGAACAAATTCACCAACAAAAAACATCAAGCTCAGGGGCCACAAGTTCACTCAACTTAACATTACATTACATGGCAACAGATCAGTTATTTGAAATTTAATTTCAAATTAAAATTGTAAATACTTAATAGTTAAGTTGAACATTTTCAGGTAAAAATGTGACCTCTGACATTTTTGGAAAGCTGCTTCTTCTGCTTGAGCAGCATGACTCAGCAGATGCAAATCCAGGACTGATGTGCTGTTGCAATTGAGGTCAGGACATGAAATGTACGAAGACAGCAGTTTTATCTCCTTCTGTGGAAATGAACAGAATAAGGATATGTTCTCTAAGACACACACACACACACACACACACACAGGCTGGATTCTCCCGTGAGACATAACCACAATATTTTCCTTCTTAGTGCTAACAAGGAACAATGATCATTACGCTGTTGATGTTCAGAGGTTAAAGACACATCAGCAAGAGCTCATCTTATTTTTAGTTTGAGGAAGATCAGAAGTAGTAAGGTCAGGTTCAATTTGATTATATTAACAATACACAGTGTAATATCATATATTGTTTCATCAATAACCAGAATGTGAAATATATTAATAACTGTCATTATAATTCATATACTGTATATATTCTCCCACATATGGACAGAGGCAATAATCTGTATATTATGTAAGGAATAAAACATGACAAAGCATGTTGTTATAGGAAAAAATAAAAAATAAAAATCAACAACAGGGTGGTGTGATGCAAAGCAAACTTACTGTTACCACCACGAAGTTGATTATTTTCCTATAACGGCGTGTTTTATTCCTCTTATACCATGTTGTTTATTTAAATAATTAAAGCATGTAACATGATACTTATCATTATCAGATTATTGTTATATTTAATATTGTGGAATGTCCATGAAGCTAGTTCCTGTTATCAGTTCCTGTTCTCTCTTCAACATTTATACTTTGTGGCATAAGACGTTTTTTAATCTGTTTATGACTAGTCTGAGATTATGTGGCTCATCCCCGTGTGGGGAAGTCCCTGTGAATTAGCTGTTACTATAGAAACAAGAATTAATATCTACGGGTGATTTGAATTACAGATGTCAGAGCTGCTGTTAGAGAAAATTAATCAACAATTTCTGACCAATCAGATTTGAGAAAAGCACTATGTTATAATGTGGTATAATAGAATATAAGAGACTGTTAGCCACTTGATTTCTTTAATGAAGTTCTCCTTTAAGAAAAGACATTTGCGATTTCAAATCTGATCAAGATATTTGGGTGAAGTTTTACATTTTTATGGTAATCTGAAGCCATTATTTCCCCACAAACAAGCCAACCTCAGCCTGGTTTTTCCACAACCACATAGAAAACAATTTCTATACATAGGTGAGGGAACTATGTAGATTTCCTTGCAGATGAATCCCTAAAAAATATCAGGATTTCTGTAGTGCATCCTAATCACAGGCAGAGATCATCTGGTCAAGTTTGCCTGGAATGATGTAAATAATGATGTTTGCAATCCATTAGGGGCTGGACATGCAGGAAATTCGACCTGCCTCACGACTACTAGTCGTGACACGACTACTTCATCAGACATCTAACATCAAAGGTGCACACACTTAATATGCAATCATAGTTGAATCCATGTGATCCTCTACAAATCCGGAACCATATTTGTGGTTGAAGATGAAGACGCATTTCATTTCTGCGCTGAAGGATTACTGCAAGTGTGCATTCTAGACCTGAAACCTTGACGCACCAGTATAAGGTGCGTCAAGGAGATGCAAATGGATAATGGAGATGCAAATCACTTTAAGAACATTTTTGGTACAAGACTTCCCAGTGTATTAAAGGGGTGTGTCACAAGAAAACCAGTCATCAGTCATCAATCATGACCATGGTTCACTGCAGTGCCTGTGTGGGTTGGTCATGGAAAAATGAAATGCAATTATAATTACTAATTGAAGCATTTCAAATACAAGATTGTATACCCTATGAACTGTGGGTATGTGGAGGAGATATTTATATAT
>JANDJT010000164.1:11474929-11484979 GCA_024331685.1 Stegophilus panzeri
CTCATCCGCTTGTGTGTTACACTGCCAGTAATACTGGGTATTCCGGCAGCTCTTATGGTGGTATATTTATGGAAAAAGATTAAAATTTCACCAAGTAAGTGTCTTCTTAAGTAATAGTATGTCAAAATTTCTATGTTCTGTACACAGGATAATATATTTGTTCTTCTTTTCCTTTTTTCTTTTTTACAGGATCTCAGGCTATGGAACTGCAAACGTAGGCTACGGCATTCATAATTATATTTGCTTTAAATGAATATGACCCCATTAATGTCTCTCTTGTCCTAATTCCTGTCATATTTATTTTTCGTCCCTTTCCAGAATCCAACATTGAGAAGAAACTCCTGATATGAACTTTGAGGCATGAGAGCAACACAGCACTTAGGAAGAGCTGATGTTTAAAATGTGTTAAATATGTGCTCTTTATTATGGTTTCTTTTATTTATTTAAACTCTCCCAATACTGTCCCATCATATGTCTTTCTCATTTCTAATGTACAAAATGAGTCAATTTAATAAATCTGACTTTGGGTCAAATTTAATGGTTCTGTATTTTCTTTCTAAGCATAAAAAAGCCTTAGAATGTTTTTATTGATGAAAAAGCATTCATGGCAATAAACAATTTATATATTTGTAACAGTACAGTATGAGACGGTGCTGTTTCAACAGAAGAACATTGTGGTCCACCAGAGGACACCATTGGTGACATAAAAGTATTTACCATTACTCCAGCTTCCATTTAATAAAAATCTGGATTTTCTTCCCAACATCAGTGGATCATATTCTACATTGGGAACATTGCTAATTGTAATTTATACTATACATGTAACCTGATCACAGAGGAATCAATAAGCAGCTCTTAAAGCAATCAACTGCCAAAAAAGTGCCATTTATTCTCTGAGATTCCAAAGCCACCTTACAGCTTATAATGGCATAAAATTACACACCAATAAGCACACTTACTTTATTTATTCCCCCTTTTTTTTATATAATAACACACATGAAGCTGCATTTTGCTTTATGGACATCTGTGTATAGTTATAAATTCAGGTGCTAGACGCTCTGGCTCAGCGCAGGACTCCACAATCTTTTGGGTGTAGTTTATATTGTTTGGTGACGATGTGGCACTTGACCAGTCTGAAGCGATGGCCACACTTGGTTATTGTCACTATTTAGGTCAAGCTTCTGAAAAAGGAGCTGAAGGCTGAAGTCAAACTTAAGCTGACCACAAGAAAGCATAAAATATCAGTTTTAGATATCAGAAAAAGTTTTAAGTATAATCTGACAGCAACATAAACAACTTCAACCAATGAATTATAGGAAGTATACTTCAACACAATAAGCAATGGCCCTGATGGCATTTCTAATCTTCAATCCTCTGTATTGAATGTAGGCATTATTTTTGCTCCATCTTAATTTTTTTAATGCATACCAAGAAATTCAATCCTCTGATATTTGAGTCCCTTCATTTGTTCAAAGTGAATTTAAGGATGAGTTATAAATTGCTGGTGCTATGAAGTGCATTGAAAAGCTTGTGAAAATACTTCTGAATTGCTGCATATAATAATGCAAGGTGTCTTAGATCAAAAAAGAAATTTTGTTTGCTCTTCAAACTGTGCAAAGTAGCTGTTTCATTCCCATTTAGTACTGCTTCTTGTGAGCGGAGTTTTTCTGCACTAAAGATGGAGAAAACTGATCTCAGATCCACTATGAAGGCAGATGAAGGACTGAGCAATTTGGTGTACTAAGTACTGAGGGCAAAATCGTTGAACCTGGATGAATTTGTTGGTCTGTTTGCAAAATCTCTGTGTACCAGCGGTCAGACAAACATGTAGAGTGCAGTTTAGCAACACTATTCATTTAAACTGCTCAGTAAAATTGGTTTCTCAGTAAATGTTCTGTTTGAAGCTTGAGTTTAATTATGATAGACTAGATTTCAAATAAAGTTGATAGTAATTATGTATCTGTATTATGGCAAGGAGTGGATCTCTTGTTTCTATTCAAATGGAATTTTATTTTATTTTCCCACAATTCCCGCTTGTCAAATGTAGAAGAAAGTCCTGATATGGTCTAAGACACGAGAGCAACACTGCGTTTAGGACACAGTGGAAGATCTGCTTTTTTAAAAATAATGAAAAGTCTTGCAATACTACTATTAAAATTTATTACAGAATATTTTATTTTGCACTGCTGGCAGGTTGGGGCATGGTTTCATAGGGTTGTGGCTGAATGAGCAAACACTTCGCAGTTTAAGGACACAGGGGACTCAGGGTGAGATGACTGACGATCGTTATTTTTGTCCGTGCCCCTGCACCAGAAACAAGGCAAAAACCACAAGAGGCCAAACAGGAAATCAGCAGCTTTGCAGCAGCTTGGTTCATTTCAGCTCAGCTCCACTGTCTCACACAATACACACACACACACACACACACACACACACACACACACACACACACACCAGCCTCGCTAACTGACAGTGGGAATGAGAGAAAGAAAAACAGTATAATAAATAAGGATTAATAAATGAGATACAGGTGTGCCACATTCATTTGCTCACTCCCCCACACTCCCTCTAAACCACGCCCCCACCTGCCACAGTACAATACAATAAAAATGATAATATTTTATGTTATTGCAGCAAGAGTGTTGTATATAATGTTAATAAGTTATTCTACATGAATTTTCATGAAGTTTGAAGGCAAATATTCAAGTCATATTGAGGCACGAGGGTCTCTATACAAATATTTATTTGTAAAGATAAGTTGTGACATTATGCAAAGAAATTAAGTTTACTTTGGACACAGAGATTGATGTTAACCCGATGAGAGATAGCTTCAAAACTAGTGCTTTTATCCTTACAATAATCTTCGTCTCTGCCATGAAGGCATATTGAATTCATTTATACAACAAAATAAGTCATCAAAGTTTAGCAACATTATTTATTTATCTGTTCAGTAAAATGTGTTGTGGGTATGTTTCATCATGAATCAATATATCGTGTACACGAGTTCGGGCACTGGTAAGGACCCTGGCTCACTACACATTGGGACACTGATAACTGAATTTCCGGTGACACGATTACGTACTCGCATTGTAAAACGTCACCAAAAGTTTTATATGTCATGTAAATTTGTTAGCTTAATCATATACATTTCTGTCATAATATGTCAAGCAGGATCGTAGGCTTGCTAGTGAATTTAAAAAAAATCATTAAGCACTTAAAATTTGTCAGACTCAAACAAACCGTATATAGAACGTCAAATAAAGTTCAAAATCGCTAATGTAAGTAATCATTTGAGAGCTACAACAACAATAGCAAGCTACTAACATTTGTAGCCCGACGTTTCCCCCCCCCATTTTTTCAAGGTGAAAGGCTTCAGTAAGCATGACATCATTTCCAGTAACGGAACATATTGAGCATTGATGCTCCCTGGTTTGTGCGGTGCATTATGGGATTTTTTATGAAGTGAAATTTCCAGTGCACTGGCAGGATTTTGCGATTGAGACAGCCCTTAAAATGGCCGACTCCCTGATCAGTGCCCTGACTACTGAACTTGGGAGCTGGTTGATACATACCCCTGGTTTAACTGCTGAAGCTTGATTATAATTATGATAGTCTAGATTTCTGCACAAGTAAATCTGTGGATAAAAAATGCCAGTCAGTAGTAAGGACTGGATGTTTAAAATGTGTTACTGCTCTGTATTATGGTTTATGTCACATCATTTGTCCATATCATTTCAAATGTACAAAATGGGTACATTATAATGAATCTGATTTTGGGTCAAATTGAATGGTTTTGAATTTTCTGTCTAAGCCAATACAATGTTCTATTTTTGAATAAGTAGCAATATCTGTACATTTTTATGACAGTGTTGTTATCATGTTATTGACATTCTATAACAAACGAGTCAGTGTAAGGCAACACTAGGAAAGTTTTCATCACAGGATCATTGTGGTCCACTAGAGAGTGCTAGTGTTTAAATAAAGATATTCACCATTAATCCACCTGAGCCCTCCATCATAAGTCACAAACTTCAATTATTCAAAACGATTAATGCTACACTGTCAAAACAATCTGTTAAATTTATGGCAAGAACAAAACAAGACTGGCAGTTGTGGTTGCAAGAACTGTAAAAAGTGTGGTAGTAACATTTATTGCAATATGGTTAACTAGTACCCTGCCTCTGTTTTACCATAAAAGACTGTTGTTTATTTACAGTAATGTAGGCTACAATAAAAAATAAAGACACATAAATTGATGATCAGATTTTTGCTGTAAGATTAACAGTCAAAATTTTGTTTGCTTTTATGCTGACCCCTGTCCACTGCTGAAATTGCCTACAGTGGGCACATGAGCATCAGAACTGGACCATGTAGCAATGGAAGAGGGTGGCCTAGTCTAATGAATCATGCTTACCTGGGGAAGAGATGGCACAAGGATGGACTATGGGAAGAAGGCAAGCTGGTGGAGGCAGTGTGATGCTCTGAGCAATGTTCTGCTGGGAAACTTTGGGTCCTGGTATTCATGTGGATCGTACTTTGACATGTAGTAGCTACAAGAGATTGTTGCACGTACCAGCTAAACATTGTTGCAGCCAAAGTACACCCTGTCATGGCAACAGTATTCTCTAATGGCAGTGGTTTCTTTCAGCAGGATAATGCACCCTGCCACACTGCAATAATTGTTCAGGAATGGTTTAAGAACATTTCAAAGAGTTCAAGGTGTTCACTCCAAACTCCCCAGATCTCAGTCTGATCGAGCATCTGTGGGATGTGCTGATCAAACAAGTCAGAACCATAGAGATGCCACCTCACAACTTACAGAACTCAAAGGATCTGCTGCTAAAATCTTGGTGCCAGATATCACAGCACACCTTCAGAGGTTTTGTGGAGTCTATGCCTCGTTGGGTCAGAAGTATTTTGGCAGCACACGGGGGACCTACACAATATTAGGTAGGTGCAGCGGAGGTGCCACGAGGGGGCCCCAGAGGACCCAGCCAGGCCACCTAGGTCACTGTGCCCCCTCACCTCTGGTAAGCACCCGACCCCACCCGCCAAATGCGATTTCAGCTGCTGGGACTCAGCACCACTCCACAGTGCCCTCTTACTTCTTGAAATATTAAAAATTAACTAAATATTTTTTATAACTATTTTGTAAATTAATTTAGTTATACCATAAATACTGATTATGAATGAAGAGTAGAAGTTGATTAAAAAAATACTTAATGTCATGACGTACAGTCATTACATACATGCTGCTATTATGACAGTGACGTAAATAATGGTTGAGTGTGGTTGTGAGACCAAACTTTGCAAAGCTGACTAAGACTCAGCTCATGCATCGTGTGGAAATACCTCGTTCTGAGAAAGATTAACACTTCCACTCGTCGCCTGCAGCTTTTCTAAACGTAAGATGTCTTTTTGCTTTTTCTTGTCTTTGTCACTAGTATGTGGTTATGTGACCAGTGCTGGTCGTTATTATTTATGTGAGTGCTTTATGCGTAACCTTGCTTTTTAGCATCGTCAGGTGATGACATGATGGTTTTTATAGTGTGCCACACTTAATCTTTGTTTAAAAATAGGTTTAGTAAAGTGGCATTATTATTATTGTAATAATACTTGGCTAAGGTAATATGAAATGTGAGCCTCTCTTTACACCCAAAATTAACCAGCTGCCACCACCTTTAATTACCTGGGGAGGTCCGATCAAAGGAGTCTGATCAAACACACTGCATCCACAATTATAAGGAAAATATATGGTACTTTATTAACATTTCATTCTTTAAAATTATTATTATTATTATTTTAGTGAGGTGGGTGAGGTAGGCCCCCAGTGACACATCGAGGCCCCCTCGTTCCGAATGCCCTGGCGCCGACCCTGGACAGATGGTTTAAATGTTACAGCTGATTGCTGTATATATTTTTACATTTGATATTAACTCAGTTATCAAACTATCTTTGTGGCAATTAAAAATTCATAACCAGAAAAATTCATTACAGCTTTTAGATGAAGTCTGTTTTGTTGAACCTATCCACTGTTCACTGATGGAGACTTGAGTGCAAAACTGTTTGTGGTAATTGCAATGCTAAGGCTATAATAGCAGTTGTAGTCCTAGCCATCATAGCATAACTGTTCATAGGAATTGAGGTCCAAAGCCATCTTACGGATTTTCAGTGGTACCATCTTCAGCATTCTCAATGATCTTTGGGCTGCACCATGTTGGGCCATCCTCAGCAGCAGCATGTAACTTCCAATTGATGAAAATTCCAACCTGAAGTAGGGTATCAGGATGGATCAGGCAAGTCCAGAGAACAGAAGGGGTCAGGATCACTGGCATCTCAGGAGTATCATGTGTAGCTTGACAGAAAGAGAGAGGAAGAGAGAGGGAAAGAGAGGGAAAGTGAGGGACATATTATTAGGTATGCTTATTGTCCAGTAATGGTTAAGGACAATGTACTTTGCGTGAGTGCAAGCAGGGACTCTGGCAAGACTAGCTATGACATCATAGCTAAAAGGGAGAGCCAGAATGTAACACAGAGATGAGGGCTTCTTGGGACGTAAGGCAGCCAGCCACTCCACTATCAACAAACTTGGGTGAACGCATGAAAGTGGGGGGATCACCACAACACTGTATGCCTGTGAGCCCTCTAGATCTGCTCCTTTACCTAAGAGAAAAACTATTCACAAAAAGCTTGAGTAAACAAATATTTTTTCAGCCTAGACTTAAACAATAAGACTGTGTCTGAGTCCCGAACACTAATTGGAAGGCTGTTCCATAACTGTGGGGCTTTGTAAGAGAAAGCTCTTCCCCCTGCTGTACCCTTCGCTACCAACAAATAGCCTGTACCTTTTGATCGAAGTAGGCATGGCGGATCATAAAAGACCAAAAGTTCGCTCAGGTACTGTGGTGCGAGACTATGCAGCGCTTTATAGGTCAATAGTGGTATAAATACAATTTTATACTGCTACCGTATCTTTATGTATAACGTGTAAATATGATCAAATTAATGCAGTGACATTGTTTGCACTTTAAAACTTTGAAGTCTTCACTTCAGGAACTTCAAACACATTCTTAGAATGTATTTTCTCTCTCTCTCTCTCTCTCTCTCTCTCTCTCTCTCTCTCACTCACTCACACCCACCCACACACACAGTCTATATCTAGTAAAAATACAACCCACAAGTTGTGACACCTGCCACTGAACAGCATGTGTGTCTCTTGGTCACTTCATTTCCTAATGACTTCCTTAAAAAGTCTTCCAAATTACTAACTTCTTGTTTTTTCCCCGCTCAGTGTAATAATGATGTTGGAGTGTTTTGTCCTTCTCGTTTTCTTCTTCAGTAGTAGCCATGCTGAGTGTTTTTTAAAAATCTTAACATGATTATCATTTTGAAGCTGAGAAACGAGGGAATATCAATCAGTCATTGCACAAACACTGAGCATAGATAATACAACAATTTGGAGTGTCCTGGAAAAGTAGGAAACTACTGGTGTACAGAGCAACAGACCTGAATGGGTCAGCCAAGGATAGCAACGACAGTTGATGACCGAAACATTGTGAAAACTGTGAAGAAAACCCCCCAAATAACAGTCAATGACATCAACAGCCTCCACAGGACAGGGGTGAAGGTATCACAATCTACCATTCGAAGAAGACTTTGAGAGCAGTATTATAGAGGCCATACCACAAGATACAACCCACTCATCAGCAGTTCGAATCAGAAAGGTAGATTGAAATTTGCAAAGAAATACAGAAAATAGCCACAAACGTTCTGGAACCAAGTTCAATCTATACCAAAGTGATGGAAAGGCCAAAGTGTGGAGAAAGAAAGGATCTGTGCATGATGCAAAACATACAACTCACCTGTGAAACACAGTGGAGGTAGTGTCATGGCTTGGGTTTGCTTGGCTGCTTCTGGAACAGGCTCACTAATCTTTTTTTGATGATGTAACTCATGATGGTAGCAGCAGAATGAATTCAGACATTTACAGGAACATTCTGTCTTTCAATTACAGAGAAACACATCCAATCTAATTGGGAAGAAGTTTATCATGCAGCAAAACAAAGATCTAAAGCACACTACCAACTCAACAAAGGACTTCATCAGGGGAAAAAGTTGAAGGTTTTAGATTGGCCAAGTCAACCACCAGACCTTAATCCAATTGAGCATGCATTTCACCTCCTAAAGAGGAGACTGAGGTAAAAGTCTGGAAAAGCATCACGAAGAAACCAACAGTTTGGTGATGTTGATGAAACGCAGGCTTGATGCAGTAATTGCAAGCAAGGGATATGCAGCCAAATATTAAGTGTTATTTACTTTCATTTACTTCAAGACTTATCTGTTCCTATATTTCTTGCTCACCTAAAAACTGGGTGGCCTGATACAAATGTTTTATGCTGTTTAACACATCTAGATGTAAATACCAGGAAATAAAAGCTGATATCATAAACTCTCATCTCATATCCATCTTTTGATCTCAAATCCAAATCTCTTTGGTGTATAGCACAGGGTTATGCCGGAATCAGAGCAGGACTACAGTTCCCAGCAGCCATTGCACCCCACTGCATCACTGTCACATGACAAACTGCAACTGATTCAGGTTGATGTGAACAAGCATTACTATTTAAGCAATGTTTTGAATAGCACTGGACGCTTCAAAGTTGGTGAAAAATGTTCGTTAATAGCAAGCAGTGGATTTTATCGATGTGTTACTGCTCTGGATTCTGGTTTCTTGTTTCCATTCAAACCGAGTCAGATATACAGATAGCGAGTCTCTCATCCGCTTGTGTGTTACACTGCCAGTAATACTGGGTATTCCGGCAGCTCTTATGGTGGTATATTTATGGAAAAATATTAAAATTTCACCAAGTAAGTGTCTTCTTAAGTAATAGTATGTCAAAATTTCTATGTTCTGTACACAGAACAATATATTTG
This sequence comes from Stegophilus panzeri, assembly GCA_024331685.1. Classification (NCBI taxonomy): domain Eukaryota; kingdom Metazoa; phylum Chordata; class Actinopteri; order Siluriformes; family Trichomycteridae; genus Stegophilus; species Stegophilus panzeri. The sequence goes on from JANDJT010000164.1 coordinate 11,483,864, forward strand.
TTCTTCTTTTTCTTTTTTCTTTTTTACAGGATCTCAGGCTATGGAACTGCAAACGTAGGCTACAGCATTCAGAATTATATTTGCTTTAAATGAATATGACCCCATTAATGTCTCTCTTGTCCTAATTCCTGTCATATTTATTTTTCGTCCCTTTCCAGAATCCAACATTGAGAAGAAACTCCTGATATGAACTTTGAGGCATGAGAGCAACACAGCACTTAGGAAGAGCTGATGTTTAAAATGTGTTAAATATGTGCTCTTTATTATGGTTTCTTTTATTTATTTAAACTCTCCCTATACTGTCCCATCATATGTCTTTCTCATTTCAAACGTACAAAATGAGTCAATTTAATAAATCTGAATTTGGGTCAAATTTAATGGTTCTGTATTTTCTTTCTAAGTATAAAAAAGCCTTAGAATGTTTTTATTGATGAAAAAGCATTCATGGCAATAAACAATTTATATCTTTGTAGCAATATATACAGTGCTGTTTCAACAGAAGAACATTGTGGTCCACCAGAGGACGCCATTGGTGACATAAAAGTATTTACAATTACTCCAGCTTCCATTTAATAAAAATCTGGATTTTCTTCCCAACATCAGTGGATCACATTCTACATTGGGAACATTGCTAATTGTAATTTATACGATACATGTAACCTGATCACAGAGGAATCTGTAAGCAGCTCTTGTGTGGTTGTCTGGTTGTGCCAACTTTAGCAGCAATAACAGCAACCAAATGCTTCCGATAACTGGAGATCAGTCTTTCACGTACTTCTAGGACTAGGACTTAGTCCTATGCTTTGGATCATTGTCTTGCTGCATAATCCAGTTGCGCTTGAGTTTCAATTTACGGACTGAAGACCGGAAATTCTCCTTTAGGATTTTCTGGTAGAGAGCAGAATTAATTTTTCTTTCAATTATTGCAAGTTGCCCAGGACCTGAAGCAGCAAAGCATCCCCACATCATCACACTTCCACCACCATGCTTCACTGTCGGTATGATGTTCTTTTTGAGGAATTTGGTATTTGGTTTACGGCAGATGTAATGGGACCCCTGTCTTCCAAACAGTTCCACTTTCAACTCATCAATCCACAGAACATTCTCCCAAAAGGT
>JANDJT010000164.1:11486970-11513715 GCA_024331685.1 Stegophilus panzeri
TGGCTCTTTTGTGACTTGCTGGATGAGTAGTTGCTGTGCTCTTGGAGGAATTTTGGAAGGTCAGCCACTTCTGGGAAGGTTCACTACTGTGCTGTGTTTTTCCATTTGGAGATAATGACTCTTACTGTGGTTCTTTGGAGTCCCTGAGCTTTTGAAATACCTTTGTAACCCTTCCCAGACTTATATATTTCAATCATCTTCTTCCTCATCATTTCTGGAATTTCTTTCAATTTTGGCATAGTGTGTTACTCAGTAAGATCTTTTAACCAACTTCATGCTGTTGAAAAAGTTCTATTTAAGTGTTGATTTGATTGAACAGGGTTTTTAGTAATCAGGCCTGCTTGCGTCTAGTCCAGCTGAACCCTATTTTGAATGCAGTTTCGTAGATTTGGGGAATTAGTCACTACGGGGGCAAATACATTTTCACATAGGCCAGGTTGGTATTGGATAACTTTTTTGCTTCAGTAAATAACATTATTTAAAAAAAACATTTTTCATTGTGTTTACTCAGGTTGCCTTTGTTTTATCTTAGACTTTGTTTTAATTTCTGAAACAATTTGTATGAGATATACACAAAAACAGAAGAAATCAGGAACAAATACTTTTTCACAGCACTGCAGTTTATATTGTTTGGTGAAGATATGGCACTTGTCCAATCTAAAGCAATGACCACACTTGGTTACTATTGTTATGTAGGGCAAGCTGCTGATAAAAAGGAGCTGAAGGCTGAAGTTAGAGTTAAGCTGACCCCAAGAAAGCATAATATATCATTTTATAGTTCAGAACAGGTTTCAGGTAGAATCTGCCAGCAAAATAAAACACTTCTACAACTTCTACAACTTGTCTAGGATCTTGGACAGCTTGTACGAAGCAGATAGAGGTTACCACTGTCGGTAGCTGACAGTCTCAAAACTGTTTTAAAACATACACTAAATTAAGTAAACATTCAGAAGACATTTTGTTTCATTGAGGTTTAATTAAAATTGCTTTTGTGGCCATTCAATGTGTTCAGATTGTGCTTCACAACATACCTCAGAAAGGAGAGGGCATCTAAAGTTAATCTACATCTTCTGATGAGGCAAACCCTTCCACCCAGGTGGTTGAGTAATAAGAGATAACTTTAGAGAGACCATGTGATATCAGAAAGTGTTAACCAGGTAATGTTTATAAGACATTATAAGACATTTTTTAGATAGAAGAAATGAAAACAGGTATGAAGTTAGGGCTACAGTACCTTAATTTCCTACTACAATATCTCTATCCATCCATCTTATATACCGCTTATCCTTCAGGGTCGCAGGGAACCTGGAGCCTATCCCAGCGAGCATCGGGCACAAGGCGGGGTACACCCTGGACAGGGTGCCAATCCATTGCAGGGAAATATCTCTATCATGTTTTTAATTTAGAGATCATTCAGTACACCAGAGTCAGCATTAACCTGATGAATGTCTGGATATTAAACTCTAGCCCATAGACATTAATGTTTTACTGGGTTTCAGTCCTGTCTAGTTGACATGGTGTTCATTAGCGATACTGTCTTCTTGTATAAGGATAAAGCCACTAGTTTTTTTTTTTTTTTTAGAAGGGTGTAGATAATTAGGTCATTTGATTAACTCACTATGGGGGCACAGGGGCTTAGTGGTGAACACATTTGCCTCGCACCTCCGGGGTTGTGGGTTTTAATCTTGCCTTTGCCCTGTGTGCGCAGAGTTTGCATGTTTCTCAGGGTACTCCAGTTTCTTCCCCAGTCCATAGACATGCATTTCCAAATTCCCCATAGTGTGTGTGAATGTATGCGATTGTGCCCCATCCAGGGTGTCCTCCGCCTTGTGCCCAGAGCTCCCTGGGATAGGCTCCCCCATGACCCTGTGTAGGATAAGCGGTATGGAAAATGAATGGGTGGATTAACTCACTACCGAACTGACTCGTGTTGTACAGGTAGGATGAGAGGGCAGTCTCTGATTTGTCCCGACAACTTTGGGGCTCAGAAAATGCACCCAGGTGCAGATCACGGTTGACAGTGTACGAGTACATAAGCAGCTATCTTGATGCTTTGTAATACTGTTTCTTGCATCAGGTATTGTGTAAAATCATACGATCATACTTGTAAGAAAACAGTTTAAAGCGTGATTTGATGGCAGCAAACGTCACCACGTTGCCAGGTTACCGACATACACATAACATAACATGCACATAACTTTCTCTAACTTCACCAGTCTACTGTATGAGAAGAGACAGAATTATCGTTGAGGAAAATATAGCGAATACTATTTTAATAAACCAGGGATAGAAATATTTTTAAGTAAAAAATAATTACAAATAACTTAGGAACTGCTTCCTCTCTCCTTGTTTTCCGCCGCTCTTTTTTACAGACCGGCTGGCGAATTGGATTATGGGAAATGTAGGACAATGACGGATACATCATGTATGTTGTTTTCAAAAATCAGCCACATGTAGCTACCTCAGAAGACAACATTCTGTCCAAACATTTAATACGGACATGACTCGATGCTTTCTTGCATTCTAGCACACACATGGCAGGTAGCATGTTACGTTTCGGACACACCCGAAGTCCATTCATTCCCCGCATTAGCAACTGATTTCCGTAAACCAGATATAACGTGGCCCCGCCTCCGAACTCTTTCATCCAATCAGCAAGTAGCTCATTTGCTTAAACCCCGCCTTCACGCCTGTCTCTCTAGTGTGAGACCAGCACGCTCGCGCACTCCCATCTCTCCCTGTGTTTTTTTTGTAAACATGGCTGCGACATTGGCTTCTGAACCCCAGCGCTCACAAACATAAACTATTCATTCAGCAGCAACGGAAGGACGGAGCAGTAAGATGAAGTAACGGAATGATGCTGCATTGGGTCGTTTTTAAAATACGAGAAGAATAAGAAGACGAAGATGACCACCGACTGCGATATATTTACCTTAAACAGCGACCGAGCTGAACGGCAGAAAGTTTTAGCTGTGTGAAGTTTGACAGCCACTTGGCTTGCTAGAGAGCAAACTTAGCCTAGCTAGCAAACTATTCAAGCTAGCCTGACCTTAGACTAGATGTTTATTCACATTTGGGGATATTTAGATGAATAGCGAGACCTTTTGGTGATATTTCGAGTCAGTTGTGTTAATATAAGTTTTAAGGAGAGAACTAGCTAAACCAGCTCGGTACTGAACACAGGTCTGTACAGGGACATCACCACTGTGGGTTTCCTTTTGGTCTTTTTTTTTGTTATTTAAATGAGTGAATGAATGAATAATGTTACTCCTTTATCCTGAGAGGATGGATTTGGTGTAATACCGTTACATCATTATCCCCAAGTAGGAACTTAGCAGGGAAATGCAATGGTGCTGCTACAATCCTTTATAAACATCCATCCAACAAGTCCGTCTTGCTAAAAATACATCAGCTGCTCTGCTTTGGATATCAACAGCTCTGTGTGTCGGAAACATGTTTTCTCCAAAACCTCCGAAGCCGACATTTACTTCCTATCTTTCCCCACTTCAGGTGAGAAGGAAAAAAAAAACTCCCAACACTTTATTGCAGGTCTTTAGACTTTTAGTATGGCGTTGTTGGTGGTGCAGCTTACAGTAATTATTAGCAATTAATTATCAACAAACTGCGTTGTATATAAAGGTACCAAACTCTTGTGGTAACACCAACATGTTTTCTACCTTTTTAGCATGTGTCTTTCACCTGGAAATGTGAATTATAATGTACCTTTAAAAATGATTTATGATATATAATTGCTCTTTAAGAACAACTGATGTACCTTTTTAAAAAGTACAGCACATGCACTTTTCCAGGTGAAAAGAAAAGAAAAGAAAAATGTATAGTATATACATGTATATAGTGTGTGTGTGTATATATAGTGTAGTATGTATAGATATATATAGTATATGTACATATTAAAGGTACAAATGAAATACCCTTGATGTACCACTGCAGCAACACATAAAAGTACAGGTCAATACCTTTTAATTGTCAGGGCGTGGCTGCTAAACTGTCGCACATTTCCTAATAATTGTTTTATGTTGTTTTAATGCATGTCTGCATGTCACAGACTGATGTGAAGAAATATCTCCCTGTCTCCACCAAGAAACTCGAGGCCAGACTCTTACCAGGTCAGTTCTTTAACTCTGTGTGTGCTTTATAATCTCGAACTGGATCTCAGTGTGCTGTTTTTTCTTCTTCTTTAAACGGATGAAGTTAGGTATGCGACTGGAGTCTTGATTTTTTTCATTATGAAAGTGATGTCATTTCAAGTTTCGTTATAACAAATAATTGATCCCGAGGTTAATTTATTCAGAATAAGCATAATTCCACATATTTTACTTAATTCCTGATCAAGATTTATTGTGTGCATACGTGTCCACTCTTCTGACCCCCGGACTGGACATGCAGTGTTGTGTCCCTCTCTATGTAAATTCGGTTCCTACGCCTTTCCTGCTTGGTTTTTTTTCTTCGCTACTGCAGCCAACAGTGTATAGTGTGTGTGCTTAATTTGTTTAACAAAAGGGTTCCTGCAAATGTGAGAAAGGCTTGTCTGTTGCTCATTGCAGTATTGCCTTACCCTGTGAGTGTTTGGAGTTACATGTGAGCAGGAGAAAGAGACGTCAGACGTCTTAAATGATTAATTGAATACGATATACACAAACATACTTCCCGCATGCTTCCTGTGTATGGAACGGCATCGTATCTGGCCAGTTTCCTACACGTGCGTTCTGTGAATTATTTATATGCTTGGTCATAGATAGAGAGCGTCTGATCTGCCACGGTGTGTTATGTTTAAGGCAGCGTTTGGGTTGTACTGTTTACAGAAGGTCTGAGCTGCACTGTCTCCCAGTGGAAGGAGATTTAGGGCTGTGTTTTGTCTGGTGCATGACTGTGAACAGGGCAGGTGGGAAGTCATCTTTGGTGTGTAGGCTGCGAGTGTTTGCACCCCATCTTCTGTAATCAGTAAATCTGTAGTTATACACCTGCTATTACCTCTCCTTCTTTTGATATTGTCTAAGGAAGTGGGTTTGTTGTTTTTGCGAGAGGCTGTGAGCGAAGTACCACATAATGCTTGCTCAGTTATCCTCCATGTTCGTACATGAAAGTGCAGTTTGTCTGTAATTTAAAAGGGTAACAAGCATAAAGTGTTATTGCTCCTAATTGATTTATTTAGGGGTGCGTATTGATTCCTTCTGGGATTATCCATTGTGCATCTTTGTACCTGATCAATGATTTAAAGTACCCAGTGAGTATATGATTTAGAGGCATTGTGATGATATAAGATGTAACTGTTATTGTTTATTTTGTAAACAGCTTACAGTATAAAAACCTTTTTGAAAGTTCATTGTTCTGATGAATGGGAGACCACACCGGCTTATCTGAGATTGGCAGGTACAGAGGCTACACCTTCACTAGGACTGACCGGTTTAGAAGCCAGGATGGAGAACTCACGTCTACTTCACTGGGACTGATGGGTAGAGGACTCATGCGTCCTTTACTGGGACTGACTGGTTTAGGAGTCCGACATCCTTCACTGGGACTGTCAGGTAGAGAAGCCACGCCTCCTTCACTGAGGCTAACGGGCACCGAGGCCATGCCTTTCATTTGTAGCACAGAGAAGCAAAGAGAAGACATGAGAGAAACTCCGGGGGAAATTAAACAGCCATATCATAAACATCGAGACTGGTCAAGTGAAGATTTGTATATTGATCTCTTAAAAAGGGGGTCGTATTATCACTTTAAATCTTTCATAAATTCGACCTTTAAGTAATAAAACTGGTTTTGGATGTGTCACCTCACCCTTTCCAGCATAGCATGGCCTTGAAACATGATCTGAATAAATTCAGTCTCTGTGATGCTATGGAAATGAATAAATGACCGGCGGAGTCAGGCTCCTGTTTTCCTGGAAGTTTCAGCTTGGCACTTGAACAGGCTGGTTACAGAACAGTCGTACATGAAACATTAGACTGCTCTGAAAGCTCTGTGCTTTTAGGCGTACACTCCTTATAATTAAACAACACAGCTTGGATCTTCCCTGTTTCCAAAATAGACACAGGCCACATATTTTTTGCTTGTGTGATTAAAACGTAAACACATGGATCCCACCTAAATACTTTTACCACACTTCTGGTGACTGTAATGGCAGCCTCCCCTCACTGGTTATAGTGGTGGTGGTGTTATTATTATATCAGCCATGGTTTGCAATATATAGTGTTTAAAATACCTCTGCTGTTGATATCTACTGTAAGATGCTATTATTGGTGTGAGAGCAGAAGGACAGTTTTAGTAATAACTCAGAGATGTTAAATTTATTGCAGTTCAAAGGACACCTTGTCTCTGCTATCACCAATGCTCTCTACTCATTCTCAATGATGCATGAATTGATTCCTCTCTGGTCTGTACTGGAATTTGGCCTACATGGAGTAGCAGGTGTCCACAGCTGGTTTTTGAATACCGAACATACAATGCCCATCTATGGTCATGTTTTTTAGCCTTAATCTAGCTTCCTTGTAGAGATTTGTCTTTCATTAATCACATTTACGTTTGCCTTGGCTGCCTCGGATGGCACATGGAAGTCATTCCATCAGTCCAGAGACTGAACAGCGGTGGACTGATGGGTGAATGGATATTTCAGATCTGTTAATTCTAGATAAGCTATCATGGGTCCATTTTCAAGTTAGAATAACTGCATATGCCGTCTTAATATAAGTGAACCAAGAAATAGGGGTGTAAATGTTGAAGTTTCAGAGATCTAACGGAGTAATACTGACCGTAATTACACACCCAGAGGCTCTTTTATTATAGCTAGTAAGACGGATGGATTTATAAAACACTACTGAGGCTAATGCAGCCATGTTTTCAGGTACAGAAAGTTGAATTGTGTCCATGTGTACTGTTTGTACAATTCTCACAGAAGTGTTATTTGAAGTTTTGAATCCTTGATGACTGTTACCCCCAAACGCATTGGATTACGTGAGTTCAAGTCTGTACTATTTGCAGTATAGTGACTCAGAAGGCATCCTGTTTTACTCCTTCGTTAAATGTGTGAAATTTGTATCTAAAGAAAGGTTACGGCTATTTCAGTGTTGCAGTTTCTTCCATGTCAGTGTGCGGTCTTTAAGTGTCACGAAGTGTCATTGCGTCATCTTTATAAAGTCTGCTTCTCTGTTATAGTTTTCCTATAAAGGCAACTGAGCTATCCTCTGTAATAATCAATTCATTTCACAGTGTCTTTTATCGGTCATATGTGACGATTTTATAAGAAACTGTTTTTTTTTTTTTTTAGTCACTTATTCGCTTTATTTATGTTTCCTGTAAATTATAACCGTCACATTTATGCTTCCTCTTAATATTATTTTATTCTGCAACAGGGTCATGATCTCACTTCCCCTTACTCTTCCAGCCTTCAGTGTTGTTTCAGTAACCACATATTGCTAAGGAAATAACACTCTATATATATATAAACATCTGTATCTTTTTTTTCCCCCTAACAAATGCTTCCCAGTACTATAGGCATCACTCCGTCAGCACCATGACAGCAAAGGCATTTCTGAGAATACGAAGCCTAGCACTACGCCTTTTCTGTCATGGTCTGATTATAAGATGTGTATGTGCATTTTCTGTTTACTTTTAGAAGGTGCTTTACCTTGTAAGTTTTTAATTTGTCCAGTGTTGTTCTCAGCGTATACCATCCATCCATCCATCCATCAGAACTACCTTAAATGTGATGTTAAATCAAACACTTCAGTTTTTTTTGCAATCAAAAACACAGTTACTGTCTATATACCACTAGCTATAGTGGTATTCTTTTGTCCAGCATGGGTCTCCAGTAAGCAGATTGAAGGCAGAGTGTAGGTTATTAATCTTTACCTTATAACAACCGTGCGTACATGACTAATGAAGCATTCCCCCTGGCTTTTGAGGAATGGTGTGGGAGGTAGACACTTGGAGAAAAGAGCACCCTAAAGCTTTTTTCAGTCGTCTGTTTGGGGGAGATTCCATGTACAGCAGAAATTCTCACTTTTCATATATATGAAAAATAGGAAAAGTGAGAATATGTTTTCCCTACCATAGAAAGGCTAAGGTGTGGCGCCTAAGTGTTTTTGAGGAGCACCTTAAGCCAAATGAAAGTAAAAAGGCATTTAGGTGACATCAGAATGAAGGAAAAATCAACCTTGAGAGTTCAATGTTGAGAGGTAGCTTGATCTCAAATGGAAAGGTACAGTGCCCTCCACTAATACTGGCACCCTTGGTAAATATGAGCAATTATAAAAATATTGTTTAACCTTTTAATCTTTTGTTTAAAAAAAAAAAAAAAAAAGCAAAAATACTCTGCTCTCATGGATATCAAACAATTACAAACAAGACACAGGTTTTTACAAAAAACAAAACAAAACTGGCATGGCGTGCATAATACAGCGTTTTTAGTCGTTTTCGCAGATCCATGTGAACGAGGATCGTTTTGACAACGTTGTCAAAATCTTTTCCATTTTTAGTGCATCGTTGTTGTGTAAACGTACCCTTTGTCACTTCCTTAACATGAGATATGCTGCGTGAAGGGAATGAGAAAAATTAACCCTACCTTTTAGACTACATTCTAATAGCATGTAGCTCAAGATGTTTTCACTTTATGTAACACTTTCGAACAGCATGCACCTTAAACATAAAAGGCACAGCAGGACTCATTCTTCAGGGAGTTACACTCTAGTTCTGTTTTTCTTCCCATATCAACACAGAGCATGTGAGCACGCGGACACACATTTTCTTAATGCATGTTGCTGTCGTGACTGATTTTTCATGATCCTTTCCACAGGCTTGCAGAGAATAGGTTGCGTTACTGTGATGTCAGTAACGGATCTGTAACCGGTAGTGGCTGATGCTGAGCTATCAGTATTGTATTGAAAATCAGACATTTGTAGTATATGCTGATCCAAGCACTTGTCTCACCATCCAAATGCTAGGGTTTTATCAAAGAATGCGAATATTTTATTACAGATATGATCAAAATACTAATTCCATGTATACATGACCACTTTCCAGTGAACTTTTCACCGACCCCCAGCTTCACACTTTGCGTCAGTAGAAAGCCATTTTTAAACCACTGAATCATTGTTGCAGTAGTGTTACACTTGAAGTATTTGTGATAACATGACCAAGAGGCCTTATCAGACACACTTGTGATATGTTAAGTTGAATGCACTGTAATGCTACCATCGCTACTGCCACATCAGCAGACTAGGGCTACTAATTAATACAGCGGGAGGCCAGGCTGCTGATTAGGCAACATCCCCACCCCCTACACACACTCAAAAGTCTGAGAGCAAGCAATGCCTATAAACAAGCAAATCAACATGTGGTGCTGTCAGCTGAAAAGGAAACTCTGAGGGAGTGCGTGGGTATTCAGTGGAACCAGACGAGAGAACGCAGGGTGTCTTTGAAGTTACATGAAGTGGTATAAATAAATAAGCAATATGGGTAAATATCATTGGGATAAATGCTTCCATAATAATTATTGGTTTATTATCTAAGTAAGAGGAATGTGTTCTGTTGCTCAACATTAAATATTAAAAATGACATCTGCAGGTGGACTAAATAGCAGCAGGAAGTGGTCAATCTAACTGATTTCAGCTACTGCGAAGGCTAGACCAATCTTGAACTATGTTAAATTTTAATGAAGTTGTAAGACTGGCCTGTTCTCTAATTGCTTTGCTTGCCCCAACCAATGAGAAGACTGCATCTAGGTTGTTATAATAATAATGTTGAATTTAAAAAAAAAAACATGTATTTGTAAAAACTTACCAAAAAAGTAAGAAAACCGCTTCACAAAATAATTTAAGGTCTGGAATACAGATCTACAGATTTAAATCTACAGATTTACTTATAAATATTATTTTATATTTGACATGTTTTTAAAGAAATGAAAGTTAAGACCATTTATTCAAACTCTTGCCCGTTTTCAGAATAAATAAATAAATAACCAATTATATGAGACACCAATACCAAATAACTGATTATGTTCACCATTAGAAACTATAAACTACCTACGTTGACTCCATAGTGTTAATGTGATGTAACGTTAATGTATATGTATAAGCAGAGTTAGGGTTAGTGTAATGCACTGTTAATGATAATTTTATACTCGTCTTTAATACTGTAATCTAGTGACTTTTTCTGATAACACAGTAATGTAATGCATTACATTTAAAATGTATGTAATTTGATTACAGTTACTGATGTCAATAAAATTATTTTACTTGCGTTACAAATTTATTGTTAAGAAAACAACATTAAGTAAAATTAATTTTTTTAATAAATCACATTTTTCCCCGAAGATTGTTTCTTTAGCCCCGAATAATTCTCCGCTCGGAGCGGTTTGTGACTACCTAACTGAACGTCAGTAAAAGAAGACCGCCTGTAATGTTATATCTTCAGTGAACGTAGGCGAGACCAATCAGACAGGGATTACAGGAAAATACGTGGAAACACTCGTGTCTTATTGGCTGACAGTCTCTCAGTTCTGCTGAACGCTAACTCAGTCAGTGTGAGGGGAAAAATGGATATATGCCGATTATATAAAACTGAAACACTAACATCGTCTGATGCTGAGCAGGAAAACAAGGTGTTTAAATGTTTATATGAGTTCTAGTTTACGTGAACATGATATGACAATTTATGACAGAGCATAAGGAAAAATAATGTACTTTGCATGGCACTGTAGTAGCTAAACCCATACACTGATAGCTAAGTCGTGCCTACCCTTGGCTAAAGACCCCAAACTAGCGTAATTAGAAAAGTTTTATATTTGATCGGTCTGGTAGTCCTACAAACAGTGACAACACCCGAGGCTAATTTTATGATAAATCCAACTTTTTCTGATCATGTCATACATATTAACCTGCGCTACAGTTACTGAAAGAACTATGCGTTTCACTTTGTAGTTTATTTTTGTAGGTTAGATATGTTTTGAAAGTAATGTGAAAGTAAAGTAATTAGTAATCTGATTACCTTTTACATGCAGTAATCAGTAATGTAATCAGATTACAATTTTATAGTAGTAATTAGTAATCTGTAGTGGATTACCTTTTTGAGAAACTTACCCAACACTGTGTATAAGGAAAGATGGGAGATTCTGGCTGGTAAAATAAAGATGTAAATAATGAGCCACCGTAATACAAAATAGAAAACCCAGCCATCAGAAATAAAATAGGTATTTGAAAACCAATTAGACAGGTTAACAGACAGATTTTAAAAAAAAAAAAAAAAAAAAAAAATTGTTGATATTTTGAACAAAGTCAAATTATAAAGGTGGTTTGTAAAGCTTTGCAGCTGTGAAATGTCCTTGGAGGTAACTCAAGGCATGACAATAAATTGTTAAAATGAATTTGGACCATTCCTACCAGGCCTTTTGTCATGAAACTGTACAATGTAGGGGCAACTGGCATGGTGTAAAAATGAAAATACAAGTAAAACAGAGTTGCAGTGATTTTATGGCCATGACAATATGCCCTAATATAATGTATAATGAAAAACTAGCACTGACACAGGACTACACAAGCAGTAATAAATACAGGCAGTAATAAATACAGGCAGTAATAAATACATAAAAGCACATGTCCAGTGTTGAATTATGTCCTGGACTACAGTACCCTTTTCTAAAGAGTCCCAGCTGGCATTGTAGGTCTGGGCTCTGTGGGCCTCTGCTGCTAACAAACACTCTTCTTCTCCTTAAAACTGAAGTACTTACAGCTGTGGTAACCACACCCTCACACTATTTCTGTTTATGGCCCCCCCCCCCCCCTGCATTCCCCAAAACAGAAAGACAGAAACACAAATTCTTCTTTACTTTGGATCTGATGTGGACTTTTTAGAAAGGAAGTGAATGTGTTCCCAGAAACTGTCAGAGAGACGTAGCTTCAGTTTCTTGTGATTTGCAAATTGAAGATATTTTTACAAAGTAGTTGAGCAAGTGTTTGGACACAGCTGGAGATGTCTTGGGGTCAACTACATGTTCTTCTGTAATGCTTGCTCAGTTTAAAATAAATCGGTCTAATAAACATGGGATTATTCAAAGAATAGATCCTTTCAGGTGTTTTAAACGAGCGCATGCTTCGTCACAGGCCGTCTCCACCTGCAAGCTTCCACTCAATTACTGCTATTAGTAGTATTTCTCTTTTTTGAACATTTTAAACTTTAGTGTGTGGACACAAAGTAGTTAGTACGATGGGCTCGTTGATGGTTTTTCATTATAATTTTTAGAATGCATTTCCTTCCATTGCTAATTGCTCTACATCTGTCTAATGCCTAGGTGAGCTGCCTGTGGGGTCTTATTGGGTTTCTTGGTACTCATTAGTGGCATATTGAGTGTCTCAATGAATGAATATTAATCAGTGCTCATATTATCATCCCCAATACAGGAAGTAAAACTCTTACAATTATGAACGTTAATTTGAAATACCTGAAAATATAAATTAATAAGTGAGGAGCTCAGGAAAGCCATCTGTTCTCTATGCTGCCATCTTCATGCCCCAGAGACCCACTAGAGCTTTAAAGCCCTACGAAGACCTGGCTGCACCTGCCTTTGATGAACACTGCTTCCTTTAAAGTTTGTGTAAAAATGAAGAGCTTATTCGTCTTAGTAGAGTATAACCTACGTGTAGTAAAGGTTTATGGGAGTATTTAGCTGGATCTACACAACAGATAAACATACAAATATAAAAAAAAGTTATGTTGTACCTCATTTCTCTGGGGAAAGTGCACAGATGTTTGTCCCAGGTGCCAGTGCTGATTTGCACGAACTCTCCCACAATGCTCCATGATCCAAACTGCTGGATCAGATTCAGCTCAGTGACTCACTGGCTTCCATTGTGCTGTAATACCTCCTCAGTTCAGAGCTATGAATGTCCCAGAGGGACGAGCGCTGTGGCAAAACACATTACAATATTTTTAAAGCGCACCTATTATGGTTTTGAAACGCCCGTTAATTTTGTTTTAAAGGTCTCGTACAATAGAAGTACATGCATCCAAGGTCACAAACACTTTAATGTGCTGATAATTTAAATTGCAGTATTACCTTTTTTCCCCCCCAGTGTCACAAACAACTCGTTAAATCATCCGTTCTAAAGGATTCGTTCTAAACTCTTCCTTTCAGAGAGCATACTCTGCTCTGATTGGTCAGATGTCCCAGTCTGTTGTGATTGGTCTACCGCTGTCAGAGTGTTTCAAAAAGGAAACGCCCACTACTATAACGAGTTTCAGCTCCGTCTGTTCACGAGCAGACGATGAAGACCAGTGGCGGGGCTTTTTGTTACAAACCTACGTAGGTTAGTACAGGAAGTAAGTCTGGAATCACTAACGACTCGTTTCAGCTGTTCAGAAGCGGTTCCTTCTTTTGGCAGTCAATAACTCCGTTTGTCGTGCGCTTTGATTTTTTTTTTTTTTTTTTAAACTTTGCAGACTTTTTACATTCACAAACAGCTGTATAACACTAGATGAAAGGTAATATTTGAAAAACCTTAATAGGTGCACTTTAATAATGCTTTATATTTATAATGAGATGTATAGTTAGTTTGTTGTCTTTTGCTAGGCTTATGCTCAGATGCTGTGTCCATGATTCACAGAGATATATTTTGTACACTTTTCTGGCCACAAGCTACAGAATCTTGACAATTGCAATCTGGTTTTTGGTGCTTCCGTGTATGCGCACTTCCAGTGGGAAGCCACTTAATTTTGTTTTTTTTAGTTTTGTTTTAAATGGTTGGTGGTGATTAAACATATTTGGCCGTTTAGAAGGTCATTCAAACCATGGCCATGTTTATCGACAGAATGGACCAGACTCTAGGTCTATCTTGCAGGACTAGCATTTTGCGAACCAAGCCCTAACAAAATATTAA
This sequence comes from Stegophilus panzeri, assembly GCA_024331685.1. Lineage (NCBI taxonomy): Eukaryota > Metazoa > Chordata > Actinopteri > Siluriformes > Trichomycteridae > Stegophilus > Stegophilus panzeri. The sequence goes on from JANDJT010000164.1 coordinate 11,500,860, forward strand.
AGCCATGTTGTGAGAAAGAAGCTCAAAAGTGTTTTATTTAACATTTACAAAGAATTTCACAAGGATGCATTAGTTCCTCATTAGTTACTACTTGTTGTAAAAGTGTATCAGTGTGTGCTTTATTGCAGCACTGACATCGTATTAAATGTATATGTGTATATTTGGTGCAGCGCTCATTGCTGCGTGGAAAAGAGTACAAGAGAGCCACTTCCCTTGATTTACTGATCCATACTGAGGTGTTCCAGCATGTGCATGCAAAATCAGTTGTAATATGAATTAACAGCTGGCAGTCAATGCAGGTAGCAAGCACTGGCATGTATGTCTCCCCCACAACCAAATTTTACCACGTACCAACTTTTAGCAATGTGCAAATCTGCCATGTAGTGTGCTTGAGTCTCAGAAATGGAGTGAAAGGCTCTCCGATGATGGATTAAGAAAATACTAGGGACAGATTGACAGAGTCGCTGTTGAGCACAGCATAGTGAGGTCAAATTCTACCTCTGTCTTTTTCTGTCTCGGTTTCTGCCCTAGCCTGGGGTATTTCCAATGCAGCGGTAGATTCCTGACTCAGGGGTGGAACAGCAGGCTCATTAACTCTGCCCTCTAAGCCCAGGAATGCACATATATCACCTGTCAGTGGGAGAAAGCAGATAGTTTGCACTTCACCTAGGGAACCTGAACAAGACACGGGTCATAAGGGACACAAGACTTCTCTGTCTAATCCATATTTAATGGAAGACAATATTTTGCTTCCACTGTGTTGGATTAGGATATGAAATGGTTAAAATATACACTTTATACAAGTCTCGAGACATCAGTAACTTGACCTAAACCCATTCTCTTCATAGTATGGACCCTTGTCTTTGTCTTTTTAGCTCTGTCTTTGCATCTCTGCTTGACAAGCATTCTTGTATCTCATATCTGGTATTTTCCTTGCTCCCGTCACCCAGTGCAATTTCTCAGCTACATAACAAGTCATTCATGTGCCTGTATTTGAGCAGGGAAAACAGTAAGGTAGTACCTGAGGGGGAAACTGGAAAACCATGATTGAGAGTGACTTCTATACTGTTATCGGTCATCTTAAAAAGTTTTTCAACATTTATATAGCTTAAAGGTTATTAAAGTCCTTCTCCTGCTGATCTCTCAGATGTTCTTATGGTCTGCTCCCGCTCATTTCTTCATTTGACTTTAAATTCTTGGATGCTCTTTTGATTCATGCCGATGTTCCTTCTCCACAGGGGAGATCGTGGTAAACGAGGCAAACTTTGTGCGGAAGTGCATTGGGGCAGACAGCAGTCAAGATGACCTGTGGGGAAAACTCATCTGCACCAACTTCAAGGTGTCCTTCGTTACCCATGATTCCTTGCCACAACAGGTAAGCAAGAAATCAGTTGGTCAAGTTGTCCATATGTAGTTATATGTAATCATATTAATACTGGGTAGGACCCTCATTTGCCTCTTAGAACAGCCTCAGTTCTTCATAGTGTGGATACCACAAGGTATTAGAAACATTCCTGTGAAAGCCTGGCCCATAATTGCTGAAGATTTGTCAGCTACAGGTTTATGCTTGTGATTCTCCCGTTCTGTCACATCCCAAAGATGTTCTATTGGATTCAGATCTGGTGACTGGGAAGGCCACTGAAGTACGCTGAACTCATTTGTCATGTTCATGGAAACCGTTTGAGATGACTTTGCTTTGTGACATGATGCAGTCTTATGCTAGAAGCAGCCATTAGAAGCTCGGTAGATTGTAGCTTTGAAGGGATGCACATGGTCAGCAACAATACTCAGATAGACTGTGTCATTCAGTTGTTTGATTGGTGTTAAGGGGCCCAAAGTGTGCCAAGAAACTTTCCATACACCATTACACCACCTCCACCAGCCTGAACTGATGACACAAGACAGGTTGGGTCCATGGATTCATGCCGTTGATGCCTTCTGACATTAATCTTGATTTCTGCTGCGACATGCCGATGGTAATCAGAGTAGTCCATCCACTTCAAGGTTCGACGTGTTGTGCATTCTGAGATGCTTTTCTGCTCACCACAGTTGTAAAGAGTGTTTACCAAATCTTTCTGTCTGCTAGAACCACTCTAGTCATTCTCTTCTGTCCTCTCTCATCAACAAGATGTTTCCATCCTCAAACTCTAGAGACTGTTCTTCATTAAACTCCAAGGAGATCAGCAGTTTTTCAAATACTCATACCAGCCTGTTTGGAACCAACAACCATGCCACGGTCAAAGTCACTAATGATTGATGTGAATAATAACTGAAGCTCTTGACCATTTGACTAATGTGCCTTATGTTTCAGTTGGTTTTATTTATTTAAAGAAGTCTGTGCTACAATCAGGACCTATTTATGCATTTAGGACGGCGTTGGGGTGTGTTTAAGTCTAGTCCAGTGCAGATATACTATGTGGTGTGTAGTCTAGGTAGTGTTTTTGCTAGCAGGGTGCCAGTGCTAGAATGTATTTTCGAGTGCTTATTTGGTGTGATTCTCTGTGACCACAGGAACATGTGTATTACCCAAGTGCATGTCAGATTTAATACTCGTACTACTCCTTGTGTTCTCTCTCTTTCTCAGGCTCTCAACTAAGCATTTGTTTCTTGATAATAGTTAGCTACTAGGTAGGCTGCGTATTACATTCTAGACTCTTCTTTGTGGCAGAGTCACTATTTGCACTGTTACCAACCTCATTATTTCATGTTTTCTCGAATACCATGATGTGTGAATTAAATATTTCAAGCACTAGGGTTAATCAGCATAATCGGGTTATCAAAGTCTTAATGAGCTTGCACTGAAACCCGCCGTCTTAGCTGTAGACTCATAATAATGCAGTGTTTATTACGCAAAGGTGAAACTTTGGTGCTGAGCCCAAGTATATTTTATTCCATTAAAAAAACATTTTATTTATTAGTCTGTTAAAGGGAAACTAAGTACTTTGTTTACAATTTGGCTGTGAATGTAGCTCGGGATCATGGAGAAAAGGAGATGGAGATCTGGTCACAAGTGGAGAACCAAGATGGATGACCATTTGTGATTGCATTTAATCAGTAGCAGGGTTGCCAAATGTGCTGAAAGCCACTTCATATCACTTCAAAACCCAAATGCCAAAATAATAACCCAATATCAAAACACAAACAAAATGTAGCCTATCAACTGGCTATTAAACTATAATTAAACCTTGATCAATAAAAGCTTCAACTGGTCCATTATTGCACAAGTGTTATCTTATTAATATTAATTTTGATATTCAATCATAATGTAATACAATATTTATTAATGAAGCAGTACTGAAATCATCATTTCATTTCCTTAAATTATTTTGTTAGTGTTAAAAGTTGCTCATATTATTACAGATGTTGACTCGCTTTAAGAACGAGTTTTTACATTCATTACACTAATTGAACTACATTCATACTGTGATGAGTGGTATTCATAATGCTAACAAGAAGTGCACATATGAGAAGAATTTAAATGTACAATAATGATAAAAGTAAGTCTTATGACTTACAAGAGTCCAGCTGACAAGTGAGTTAGAAAGAGAGCAGTGAGGGTGTGAGAGAGGTAACACACCTCAGTGCAGTTAAGCTGTATAACTATAAATAACATAGTTCCTCATACCCTTATAGGCCTATATTTCATATTTGTGGAAAACTCAGTAATGTTCTCTCCACTGTCTGTACTGTGAAATGTAGGACTGGTTTATGACTTGTTTTGAGCTATTTGTAGGGTGGGGCTCTTGCATAACTTGTTAAAGAGCATGTTTTCCCCCCTGTGTTTACTGTGTGTCATCAGCTGACATTTTAGACAGAATTAAGAACGGCAACCTGCACAAACCTACTGTTTTTCCTCAGTCATTGATTTTCAGAGGCTTCTGTGGATGTCTGTGAATCATTTCGAAAGTTGCTTATTGCGGTGTTTTTGTGTAAATGGATCTAGAACGAAGTAAGAAAATGATTAACCGTCATTTTGTTATACTGCCATTGCACTTGAGTAAGAAATGAGCAAGGCATACCATCTTATTTACTGATTGACTAGCCATGTAATGGCCGCTGAGCTTCACAGTATCATCAGCTGATACTGATGTGCGTGATATGAACAAAAATGCAGTAACGCAGCATATGTACTTAGATAGGGTTTTCATTCATAACGATTGCCCTGCATTATTACCCGTTCCTAAATGTTTTATGGGCTGTAGACTCATTTGCATTCTGCAGCCGAATGAAGTATCAGTATTTTAAAGGTCAATATTGCAGTAATGATCGTTGTGCAGCCCAATTAACAGAGTCAGTTCTTGGCTAATTTATTTATTAGCTAATTTATTTAGTCCGAATGTGTTTCTCTTGCGCAGTTAAAGTTGATTTTCTTTAACAGTGTGGTCAGTAAGCATTCACAATATTGTGACAGTCCATTTGGGAGAAGTTTGGTGCTTAGGATAGACAAATCTAAAGGATTATATGTGTATTTTTTTTCAGACAGGGACAAGAAGAATTGTATGACATTTTAACTCTCATTGAAAACAGTGTGCTGAATTGTTGTTTGTTTTCATGTTCAGAGGTTCCAGTGTGTCCACCGCCTCTTGGGAGAACACGATGTCCCGCTGACATGTGTGGAGCAGGTCGTGACTGGTAAGAGGATCTCAGCTCCTGTGCCTCCGTGTTAAATTCTCACTCATCCTGAATTATTACATCTTTTAACCCTGCAGTTGTTTATTTCTAACTATTGACATAATTTCTTTGCTACTGACGTGTGTGGTGCGAAACCACTGATCGCAGTTACAGGAATGTAATTTCAGTTGTGACATTTTGCTGTCAAAATGCTAATGTGACTGGACCTCAAGTGCGTCTTCTGGGTATAGTGGCTAATGGACACTTCAGTTGCCTTATTATACAGTTAATCTTATTTCCCCTCATGTTCCCAGCTGAAAAGGATTGATGTTTAGCTTCGCCGTCGGAGGTTGGAAATGGTGCTGCTCAAGTTCCCGCTTGCCTTATTATAGCTGGCATTATAATGTTTGACTTGTCAAGTATGAGGTTTCATGTGAACCAGACTATATGTAACTATTTGTAGACTCATTTACTACTCCTGTGCTGCTTTTTGACACCACTGTGTCAGTCGTTTTCCCCCAAAAGTATTTATTCTGGGCTAACAAGAGAATCTAAACTAATAAACAAATGTAAACCGTGAAACCCCAACCTACAAGCCAATGAAAACAACCAAACCCAACCCCCCCCCCCCCCCCCCCCCCCAAAAAAAAAAGGCATCAGTTTGACAGGAGAATATTGCATCACAACCTGTTTGGATGATGGGCTTTCCCTCTTCCGTTAGCCAAAGTGTTTTAAGCCGACCTGCCGATGAGATCATCAGTCCAGACCATGGCCTCGAGCTGCAATGCCTGGCTGGGATTAAGCTTGTTTATGTTAGATCATTGCCGCCGCTCATTGCTGATTTAGCTCCCCAAGGCCTGAAGCCCTGTGATAGTGTGAAACTGTGTGTGTGTGTGTGTGTGTGTGTGTGTGTGTGTGAGTTTTTTTTTTTCTTTTCTTTCTTTTCCTCTTTTTTTTTTTTTTCTTCTTCTTCTTCTTCTTGCTGTCTGTGTGCCTGAAACAAAGGTCCATTATGAGTGACTCAAGGCTTGGCAAAAACATAGTAAGTGCTTTTCATGGTCAAGCTGCCAGAGTGAAGGTGGAGTGTGGGCCACTGAAAACCCATCATACTGTTCCTCTAATGCATGAAAGCCAAAACTGGAACTATGCCCTGACATTTTTAAGACTCCTATGACTTACAGTTAAAATACAAGTGTGTGTGTATATATAATATACACTTTTTTGCTTGACACAGTGCAACTCCCTGCAGTAGACAGAGTAAAAACAGTAACAATAAACACTGCATTCACAAAACAACCAGCATTACGAATGACCCATTCCTCCCCCTTACACACTCTTTTTATACACCACTGTGTGGCAGAAGGTACCGGAGCATTTGGTCTACTCTGCAACTATGCAAATAACTGCTATTTAGTATAAAATAACAGAATTTAATCACTTTGTTATGCCAAGAATGCAGTGTCCCCTCCCCAAAGTTATAAGGAAAGCAGTAGCATTAACCAGTGGAAAATAAGTAGTCAGGTCAATTGTTCTGTACTTCTGCCGATTGCAGCTCATTAAAAAAAAAATTGCGAAATAAGAAGACCACAAACGCTCAATGCATAATGCCTCACTGGTGTGTTTTCAGTGATCCTGCAACTGTGGCCATGACTTGAATGCCACCTTCACTCATTTATTCAATTTAGGCATTGATCATTGAGAATTTAAAGTCCAGTACACAATATCAAACAGAGACACAATTTTTCCTTCTCACTACAAGCGGACTTTTGGACCATTTTAAAATTCATGCACAGCTAAGCTTTCTGCTTTTTGTTTCTCCCCTTTTTCTCGCAGAGTGTGTTACAACGTCTATGGTTATTCATCACAGGAATAGTTATTGAATCATATCACGGAAATTTAATTTAGAAATTGAGTTCATGATTTTAATAAAACTTTTTTTTTTGTGCAGCTTGCTTCTTCTGCTTAGATCTCTTTCATATCTGTTTCACTGTCGTATTAAGTAGTCCTTTGTGCTGCGCCCAAGTATTGTGCTATATTGCACCATGGTCCAGGAGAAAGTATATTTGTGGGTTGTAATAAGACCACCTATGCAGCTGAAATAATCATCTGTTCACATCTGTTCAGTCTCTTTGGACTCTAATTTCCCACCCAAAAGGCCACACTGACTACTACAAAATTCTATAGAAGATCGAAGCATTTCTGAAGGTTTTTGTTGTTTGAACTTCGACTGAAGTGGCAAAATAAAAATAAATAAAATTTAATTTACAAACATTTAAGATGTTATCATGAGTGATTATTGCAGTTAATTACGAGTGCCATTCTGCTGTAAATTATCCGGCCTATGAAGAGTTTGAACATGTACTGCCTTTTCACAGCTCTGCTGTTTGGCTGTGAAAATGATGTGGGCTAGAATGTGATAAATTTCATGAGAATACAAAAAAGAGTTACTGAGTAGCTTCGTTTCTGTTCTCAGCCCATAGCCCACAGTATTATTTTTGACCCAGTGAGAGGACTTCCTTTTTTCCTGTTTCTTACTACTTTTTTTTTTTTTTTTAAACAGTATTGAATGCTTACAGATGTGATAGGACCACTTTATTGCTGTTGTTTCAGCACCATGGTGTGTTTGTATACATGTTGAGTGAGTATGTGTGTTTTCTCACACCTCAGTGCTAATGTGTTTTTCTGTTGTTCTCCACAGTAAATGATGCGAAGGGTAAGCAGAAGGTTCTAGGCTCCAATAAGAAGCTAAAGTTTAATCCCACCGAGTTAATCCTGTACTGCAAGGATTTCCGGATCGTCCGCTTCCGCTTCGATGAGGCTGGACCTGAGAGTGCCAAGAAGGTACACACACACACACACACACACACACACACACACACACACTTTTAAGTCATGCTAATGGAATGTCAGCATGCTCCTGAGAATTTATGCCTTTGTGCACATGGTGCATTTTAGACCAAACATATATACTATACACACATTATGATTTGTGTGCTGGATTAATGCGGAAAAGGCTTTAGAGCTCAGCTGATGGCTTACCCCAATTATACAGATAAACAGTGAGCTATAGTTTTTGAGTTATCATTGTAAATATTTGGTTTCTCTCATGGTTACCCAGCTAATGACACTGAGCATCTTTGTAGCTTTCTCCTGAAAAGTGCATTGAGCTGTCCAGAGTCACAGAAAAAAGACAAGTCTGGTCCTTTCCTCTGTGCTTGAGAGGCTGTAGGATGGAGTGGATTACAGTTTGTGTGCTCCTTCAGTCACTCTTTCCTTCATCCTGCCTCTCCATCTGGCTAGCAGTGTGTGGCTGAAATAAGCACTGTCTGTGCTTTTCTCCAACCTACACGGCTGTCTGGGGCCCAAATGTTCCTTTTCCTTACTTGAAAAAATGTCCAGTTTATTAAATGTTTTTTGTCCTCCAGTCCTAAAAGAAGCCTTGCTTGTTCGTCAGTTAAAGCTCTCTTGATATGTGGGTTCAGATGTCTTCTCCCCCCCCCCCCCCCTTTTCTTCTGTTTTGTCTCACTAATCAGTTTCTGTCTGTTCCTTTCTCTTGAAATGGACTTAAGCAGGAAATGCACCAAATACTTCCTCAATAAAACAAAAAAAGCCTTTCTTTTTCATAGAAGTAAAGCGTTTAAAGAAATGTGTTACCATTATGTTATATTTCAGACCAGTATCCGGGGAAGAATGCTTCATGTTGAAAGATCTATTCACATAGGGAGACACATGCTCTGTGACTCACACTACCCCTCCATGGTTGTCTGGTTGCTTCATAACAGCTGCTGTTGCCTGGAGAAATTTGTGTAAAATCAACATAACCATTCCTCACAGTACTCCTGACTCACCAGTTGACAGAAGCAAATAACAATCCCAGTTTCATCATTTGCTTTAGCATAACAGCTTCTGATTGGCCATGCCTTCAGCCTGACTCAGAGCAGGGATGAAAGAGTTCCACAGTATGTTAGGAATGGTTCTTAGTCATTGTGGGGAAGGATGAAATGCTATTTTTCCCCCCCCCATGTTAGAGAACGGTTACATGTTGTCCAAGCGGAAAAAATGCTTGTTTCCTTTCAGCAATGGGAAAAGGCAATAGTGACTCACATACCATTTGTGTGAAGTAGTTTTGAGTTAGACTTAACCAGCAAACGCTGTGAGCAAGTAAGATCGCCAGAGCTTATGGAGGAGGGAGGGAGGGTGGGAGATGGAGAAGCAGGAACGCGAAAGCGTGGTGGCAGAGTTTGACTCGAGTCGAGTCTGCCAGCTTCTGAGAAATATGCGAAGGAAGGCTAGACGGGGGCGCGAAAAGCAGGAAAACAAGAGGAACAAAAAGGCCATTGAGGACGGGGCTCACTTTCTGATCGCTCAGCAAACACAGAGGCATTTGTGTTGCAGTTCCGTTCCAGAGCCTCTCTGAAGCCTCCGGGACAGAATGCTGATCTGTGGCGCTTACGTGTAGGGCAAGCAGAATGTAGCTCACCGGCACTCAAACATAAGTAGCCGGATAGCATATAGTCTTCACACAGCACATGTGACTGATTACAGTGCTAGGGTCATTGTTCAGACACTACAGTGAATTTTCTACTCCGTTTGCTCCTAGTGATAACTCAGTGCAATTCCTTCATCTGTACTTTTCTCATAATACTCAATAGGTAGTAAGTTGCCCTTTTGCCAATTTTTAATACCTAGGTAATAAAAATGCTGTCAGTCCAAATAGATATGTGGTATTTTATATAATTTTTCAGTTCTAATTAATGATGCTGGATTGGTGGGTTGATGGATGTGCGTTGACATATAGCAATAGGTTTATAATTGATGTAGGGAGTAGATAACAACACATATGATTGGCCAAAAAGGTCTTGTTTGAAAGCTGTGGGCCTACTCGTTTCTGCCTTGAAAATAACAGCGTGTAAAAAGCCTATAAAAATACCATTTGTAATCCAAACACCAAAAAACTTAAAGAATAAGTTTTTACTGCTTAACTGTAGTACTACGAGTGGATTTCCAATTGGGATTTATTTTCCCATTAAGCCACAGGCACTTGTAACAAGATGCAGTTGAAACAAAGTGTTTTAAATTATTAAGCAGTATGTACAGTATGATGTGTTTCACAGTGCTGGCACCATCACAGAATTATAAAGGCTGCTATGAGAGCTCTGAGTGGCGAGCGATACCCAATACCAATCTGATACAGCCAGCCTGCACACTGCAAACTTTATGTTAAGTCCTCACAGGCATTTTTCTTATACACATTCACAAACAGGAAACAACAGAACTTGGACTTGTTTCATTGTACACCAACTTGAGAGATCACTGGCTTATATGCCTGGTGGTTTGGTTTTGCTTTGCCCACTGTAGCCTTGGATTCCTATTCTTGAATGACTGGAGTGGGTCCTGATGTGGTCTTCTGCTATTGTAGCCTATCCACCTCAAGGGTGCTGAGATTTCTTTTTTATTTGCTCAGCACAGTTGTAAAGAGTGGCTGATTGAGTTACCAGTCTGGCCATTCTCTGCTGACCTCTCTCAACAAGGTCGTTTCTGCTGGCAGATCTGCTGCTCTCTGGATCCTTTTTGTTGTTTTTTTTAACCATCCTGTGTAACACTCTAGAGCAGAGGTCACCAGCCCTCTTCCTTGAGATCTTCCTTCCTGCAGGTTTCATCTCCAACCAAAATCTGACACACCTGTTTTAGTTGATCTTGAACTTCTTAAGGTAATGATTAGATGGTCAGGTGGGCACTAAAGATCTCCAGGAACAGGGTTGGTGACCACTGCTCTAGAGACCGTTCTGTGTGAAAAGCAGAGGAACTTACTCAAATCACCACATCTGGCACCACAACCATGCCACGCCCAAAGTCACTAAGATCACACTCTCATCCCCCCCCCGATACTGTCTGATACTGATACTCAGTATCTTTTCAGTACATCCCTTCTGGAAATCTCCATCTCAGTCTGCGGTGCTCTAAACCACCCCTGCACTTGTATGAAATATTTAGCTCAGGACCTGACTTTCAGGTGTTCTGATGTTTCATACCACTGATGTACGAATATGTCTGTGTGCAGTCGCACCTGTCCGAGCCCTGTTCATGCTTTTAGTCTGTCTGTTAACAGGGTTTTTTTTTTTCTTTTTCCTTAGGTTTAGTGTGTGTTGTGTGGTGGTTGTTGTTTTTTTTTTTTGTTTTTTTTTTTTTGTTGTTTTTTTTTGCACCGGAGTTGAATGGCAGTGTGGGATTTAATCACACCTCCCGTGTCTGGCGAAGGGGGTTGAGTGTAATCACTGCATACAGCTAAAGAAGGGAGTTCCATGTTTTTCTTTGTGACGGATGGAAAGAAGCCAAACTGTAATAGCTTATTATGTTGAGGAAATTACAGAGCTGCGCAGCTCCCCACACACACACGTGCACACATGCAGCCATACAAGTGACTGCACCTCGTCTCCGTCCTGCATGAATAACATTCATTGTGCAGGGTTTTTTTTTGGTGTCATAGCCAGCACCACTATTCTCTGTGCACGCTATTCCTCCACCCTGGTGTTTTTCTATACAGAGTTTATGCTCCTTTTCCATTACAGAAGGGCCACCCATTTGTAAGCGTCCTGTCTGCACTGTTTCAACATCCAGACAGTCAGCAAGATGAGCCGAATAGTCAGAAAAGAAAGCCTCACTATTACTGGACATTTCATTTTCACCTGTCTAAACGTCTGTTAATCAATAATTGTGTATTCATTTGAAAACGGGGCTTTACCGTGACTTTTTTTTTTTTTGTTTTTTTTTGATTAAGTAACACATTGGACGCCTAGCATCAGAGCTCATGAATGATTTAAAAGCTCAGCTGTGTTGAACATCTCAGCTGTGAAAATAAATTCCTTGCATTAAAAGTCCAGAGTTTGTAATGAAGGCATGTCTGCTGGTCTGCAGGACTCGACTTTGGCTCTTGAATTTTTCCATGGTTGGCTCAAAGCCTGTAGCAGCAAAATCCATTACGAATGAATAAACTGAAGAACTGAGGGACAGGTGTGCCTCATGAAAGAGGGAGATTTGACCTGTTTTTTTTTTCTTTTTTTTCTTCTTTTCTTTCTTTTTTTTCTTGATGGTCAGCTGATGTGGCTAATTTTGCTGTGAATATGTGGTACGAATGACATGGTGTATGAAATACAGGTGTACATGGACATGGCTAATGCGGCCATAACTGGCTGCAATAATGGTGAGCTTAGGTGAATTTAGCTGATAGCCTGACACAAGATATCGGTTTTATTGACTCTGGTGCATTAAATCACAATCTCCATCCAGGATTCATGTCTCTGTTTGGTCATCCAATGTCTAAATCTTTTTATATTTAGCATTTAAAGATTTACTCAATGTGCCTATGGATCTTAATTCAGAGATAAATGTGTATGAATAATCTAGATTTATCATCTAAAATGTGACTGAAAGGGCTGTTTTTGTCTGTTGATTTAAAGTTATACATGTTGCGTGTTAAATCTGTTTTGTACTAATTAAGTTTATTTTAGCCGTCGTTGTGCAGTCTGATTTCAGTAAACTTGTAAGAATAATGCAGTGATGATGTAATTACATTTAAGACAATTGATCAAACTATTTGTTTTTATTTATGATGCTCATTGTTGTGATTATGAAGCCCTGTATGAGATCATGTGGCTCTCCTGTGCTGTAGGTTTGCCTTGCTATTGCACACTACTCCCACCCAGCCGACAGTCAACTACTGTTTGGGTTCGAGTATGTTGGTACGTGCTTCTACAGCTCCTCAGGTAATTCAGACACACACACACACACACACACACACACACACACACACTCACTCTACCACAAATGAGCTGGCAAATAAGTTGAGTAGCGCACTTCAGTAGGCCCAGACTGAGTAATTTTGCCTTTTTTTTGTGTGTAGGTGAAAAGGTGAATGGAGTGGACTCGGGGAAGGGTGTGCAGACAGCCATGTTTGACTGCTCTTCTGACTGGGACAGAGAGATCAAACGTACCGGTGCTTCAGAATGGAGAGTGTGTGCCATTAATGAGGAGTATTTGGTCTCCCCAAGGTGTGTATGCCTGCATGCGTCTGTGCTTCAGTGTCTGTGTCTTTGTGTGTGTATGCCTCTGTTTGTGTGTGCATCACCTGTGTATGTTTGTGTCTGTGTGTGCATCACCTGTGTATCTGTGTGTCTGTGTGTGCATCACCTGTGTATCTGTGTGTCTGTGTGTGCATCACCTGTGTATCTGTGTGTCTGTGTGTGC